>PVKZ01004854.1:0-68115 GCA_004027375.1 Macroglossus sobrinus
CAGCGCAGGCAAGGCTGTGGTTGCGTCATTGTCACCATCATCGCCGTGGTCACCTCCCCTTCTATGTAATAATGGCTCCGGGGGTTCCAGGCTGTCTTCAAGGGGCCGGGCTCCTATATCCACATCTCCCACCTGCAGTTCCCTTGTCTTCCACCTGGCAATGCTGGGCTCTGCGGGCTGGACCAAGCCCAGACTGCACGAGTCACCCTGTTGGTGACCACATGGAGGGCCCCGGCCATGGGCAGCCAGGGCGGGCAGCCAACACAGGGACGCCTGGGTGGAGCACGCGAGACCTCAGGTGGGCCCGTTCTGTGTGACCTCAAAGCCTGCGACTAGCTGCTCTGTCCCAACCCGCTCCCTCCTTTGAAACACCTGGGCTTCCCCGGGCCGGTCTGCACGCAAGTGTCACCGCGTCCAGAAAGTCCAGTCGTTCAGCTGCACTGCTGGGGGCCTCAGCCCCGGCCGCGCTCCGGCTCAAAGCCGCAGCCCCCCATCGTCCAACATGGCTATCAACTGCTACATGGGGCCTCCGGTGTCAGGCAGTGGGGGTGACAACAAGCAGACACCTTGGCTTTCCCAGGGCATGAAAAGACATTGCAATTGATTTGGACAGGATGCGTTATCAGTCCTGGGGGTGCCCTGAAGAGGAGCTGGGTAAAGGGAAATGAAGGGAAGGAGAGAGAAGGCTGGAGGGAGGGAGTAGGAAGGAGGGAGGCAGGAGAGAGAGAGAGAGAGAGAGAGAGAGAGAGAGAGAGAGGAAGAGAAGGAAGAAAGAGAAAGAAAGAAGAAAGAAATACAGAGAAATACAGAGAAAGAAAGGAGAGAGGGACAGGAATAAGGGTAGTGACGGAGAAGAGAAGGGAGGAGACGGGGGACCCAAGGACAGGGGGACACGAAGGGGGCACGTGGTGGAGAGAAAGGTCCCTCGCTCCCACCCTGGCCGGCCAGCTTGAAGCCATTTAGAGGCTGGAGGGAAGGGCATGAAGTCAGAGAGACACAGGCTGATTCATTCTCCCAAAAGGACTCCCTCCTCTGGCCGTGCGTGTGTGACGGTGCGTGCCTGCGTGCCTCTGTGTGTGTGTGCACCCGAGTGCGTGTGTGTGCACCTGAGTGCTTGTGTGTGCACCCATGTGCGTGTGTGTGTGCACCCATGTGCGTGTGTGTGCACCCGTGTGCGTGTGTGTGCACCCGTGTGCGTGTGTGTGCACCTGTGTGCATGTGCGTGCACCCGTGTGCGTGTGTGTGCACCTGTGTGCATGTGCGTGCCCGTGTGCCTGTGTCTGAGCGAGTCTGTGTAGTGTGGCGACTTTTGGATGCCCCCGGCCCTCAGCCCACACATCAGCTTTCCGCACGGCCCGGGGGCTGATCCAGCTGCTCTGTCTGCTGCTGGGACCTGGACCCAGGGCCCCGTCACCCTTCCATAGGCTCAAAGGAAGCCAGTTGCCTCCAGGAGCCCCCTTCCTCTGCTCTGCCCTCCAGGTGGGTGGTGGTGCTCCCTCTCCAGCTTCTAGTTTGGGGTTGCCCCTCAAACAGGGCACGAGGCCATTTCAAATCAGATCTTGTGCACGCTCGAAACTCCCTTCCTGCCTAGAATTGTCTTTGGTGCACACAAAAGAAGCAGGGCCGGGTGCACCCCACGGCTTCTGAGCCCCGTGCCACACCTCAAAGCTCTTCTCGAACGCTCCGGCTTGAAATTGAATCCGCATGCTCCCGGTTTATTTACAATTAAATCGTTAAAATATCATTGTAAGGGTTGTTTGATGTCTAGGAAATCTTTCGAGGTCTTTCTAATATGATTTTAAAAGCCTCTTTTCTTAAAAGCCGGAAACTTTGCTATGCCGTATGTAAATAAACTCACTGGAGACGAGTGACTTTAATCTCGGGACGCCAAGGCATGTGACAGGGGCCTGGAAACGGCCGAAGTTCTCACACTCGGGAAGAGCTGCCATCGGACCCACAGAACTGGACTTCGCGACGCTGCCAGTTGGCCTCGGTCAGGCATTCGAAGGCGACCACTCGTCCCCAGTGTCCCATCCAAATCGCCAGGCGTTTTCCGTGGGGAGGGACAGGGACTGGCAGTGGGCGGGTGTTTGTCACTCTGTCGTGACCCCTGACAGCCTGGTGGTGCCCTGAGCACCATGACCTCACCAGTAAGGAGAGCAGGAGCCCCGGGAGGCGAGCAGCCTGCCCATTGTCACCGGACGCTATGGGAATGAAACTCAGCTCGTCCAGACACCAAAGTGCTTCTCCATCCTCTTCCAGGTGCAGTTAAAAAGATAATGGTGATGAGCATCGGGGTGCCAGCAGCAGCGAGGTGCCTGGCGTTCATGGGGAGCTTTGCGAGGGTCTTGAACCATCACTGAGGAGGTCCCCGGGGAGGGCCGTGCACAGGGAACACACAGCAGCATCCCGCCGACGTGGGGATGCTTGTTCTAAGGCCGAAGGTTATTATCGATTATTTCTTGATGCTATCAATTCTTCCTCGGACTTTGCCCAACCCGTGATGGGGAGGGCTGGGCAAAGTCGCACTTTGAATACAGGAAAACAGAACCGAGGGAAGCAGGGCGAAGCAGGCCTGAGTCCCCTGAGCACCAGCAGGGCACGGACAGGGAGGGGCGGGCCACGGGCCGAGGGGCGGCCTCGCCCGTGGGTGTCTGGCACCGCCTCCTGAAACTGTGCTCATTTCGTGCTTCGTAGCCATAGGAGGTTATCTCAATGTCACTCTAAACAAATTAAAATGAGTAAAGCTAAAAATTTCCATCCTTCGGTCTCACTGGTGATAATTAGATGAGCTACTTGACATCCACCCGTGAGTGGTGGCGACTGCAGGGCACAGCGCCGACGTGGACCCCTGTCGTCCCCGCAGACAGCACTGTCCCCACAGGCGCCCCGCCGGGGCTGCCGGGCCGGGCGCTGCAAGGCAGGCGTGTGCCGGGCACGACCTGTCTTCCGCCTCGGCGAGCGGCTGCGCTGACCACCATCTGGGGTTCCCCTGACCTCCCCTGCAGTCCCCTCCTAATTTGTCGCCCAGCGGTCACCAGGACCTAAGTAGCTGTGGGAAGACAAGGAAAGGCCATCTCCCCCCGAGCAGCTCCAAGGCTCCTGGAGGAAGCCGGGCTCGGTCCTGCTGTGTGTGCCTCAGCTAAGCCTCTGCCACACGGGAGGAGGGGCTCCGGGGGCAGGAGGAAGGAGGCTGCGGAAGGCGAGGCCCAGCGGGGAGACGGAACCGTGGCACAGAGGCAGACATCTGTGCCCAGACAGATAGAGTGCCACAGATTCTATCTCTGCCACTCTCCTTGCGAGAGATAAACAACTTGTCAGAGCAGCTCGCGGGAGGAAGTGGCCCTCTGAGAAAGTGGCTTTTGCCGGGCCAGACTGTCAGCCCCTGCGGTCAGGGACCCAGGGGGAGGAAGGCGGGGGAGGGGGCGGAGGCGGCCCAGGCTCCGCGCAGGTGACAGGAGTCACAGGCCCCCTGCCACAGATGGCGAGAGGGAGAAAAGTGTGAGCGTTGGTACGTGAGGGGTAGAGAAAGAGAGAAAAAAAAAAGAAAAAAAAAACGGCAAAAAAGAGAGAAGGTGCCAAGATACATGTGTATAGCTCTGTCTCCCGTTATGTGTGTCAAATTCGGTGCATTTTAAGGGTAAAAAAAGATTGGGATTTATATCCTGAACCCGTTGCTTATCAGCTCTGCAGGGCTGAGTAGCTAACTTCTCTAGACTCAATTGCACCCTCCATAAAATGGAATATTTGTCTTAAAGACACATTATAAGGGCGAAACAAAGTTTTTTTCTTTGAAGCCCAAACAGTAAATTCTTCCATGAATCAGATTTAGATGGAGGATGGATGGATGGATGGATGGATGGATGTGTAGATGCCTGGATGGATGATGGAAGGCTGGATGGAGGGAGGGAGGGAAGGATGATGGGCATGAACGCTGTTAAAAAGTGTTCCTTTTTAACAAAGAATGTGATCCAGTTTACACCCCCAGAAGCAGCCCAGGTAGCACAAATCCAGGATCCAGGTGCATCTACTCAGCAAAACTGGAGAGAGAGAGAGAGAGAGAGAGAGAGAGAGAGAGAGAGAGAGAGAGAGAGAAACAGGAGAGAAAATGCAATGAAACATAAATTTTCATCCTAAATTATTTACATGAGGCATTTTCATTAGATATCTGTCCATTCAAAATAACTTTAGCTAGACGAGAATAATGTCTTGAGAGCTGAGTGTGGAGTTGCAAATAAAAATACAGGACACCCACTTAAGTTAGAATTTCAGAAAACCTAAGGGATTTTTTTCTTAGTACGTTTCACGCAATGTTTGAAACACTTATCCTTAAAAATACGTTGCTCGTCTGAAATTCGAGTGCGTCCGGGTGACTGTGTTTTGTGTGGTGACTGAAGCTTAGGGAGAAGAATAAAAACGACAGGACTTTGGGCTGTCATTTTGTTAGCAATCTGTGCAGGTCCGAGCACATTTTACCAAAAAGCCACTCAACTGGACTCTGGGCAAAAGCCTGGTTAATAATCCAGGCGACTTTGTTTCCCGTTGCTCGCTGGAGAGACGTCATCCCCAGGAAGAGACCGGTCCCTCGGTCGAACGCGTGTCATCTCCTCCCACACGTGGCCAACAGTTCTGGTGACTTGCAACTTTTGGAGGCCCTCAGAACTTGCCCTGTGGACGGGAATGTCACAGCAAACCGGCCTTTCGGAGGGCATGAGAATTCTCTGCCTACAGCAGAATGGCTGGGATGACACGGGCACTAGACATGCGGCCACCAGGTCTCAGCCGTCCTGGCCCTCAGCTTCGGAACTGCCCCCACCCAGAGGTGACGGTGGCTTGGCGGTCTCACCGGAAGCCCTGGGGAGTGCCACGAGCACCCAGCTCCCGCGGGCCTGCACCAACGGACCCTTTGTCACATGTGGGGCGTCAGTAACAGTGTTTTTACTTCACCCACATTTTGAATTAGAGTCTGCGGTTCTGTCACGTGCCCACTCTGATGCCAACCGTTGTCACTGAGTTGGTCTCTTCTCTTTCATGACTCTATTCATACGTCCCCCTGGGGGCTGAGTCCATGATCGTCTGGCCAATCGGGTACCCCACGCGTGTCTCACTCTTATGCCGCGCCTTTTTCTCCAAGCTCCCATCCATGAAGAGACGCTCATCAAAACATTCCTTCCAGATACGGAATAACTAAAAGCACAATTTTCTTTTGGAGAATTAGGAATAAGCAAGCATTATTATTATTTTTTTTACAATAAAATGTACATGCATGCATGTATCCATACCCTCTACCTACTTCCTTACATTATAGCACTTTTCCCGGTGCTATTTGATCCCATAAAGCCCCATCTCCTCCCCATTCTGAAATGGTCTCGCCAGAGAGAGTGGCCGTGCCGACAGCAGAGGCCGCAGCCACTATTATTAAAAGTTACTACTTCTTTTTAACTACGTCGCCTTCGTCACCCAGTGGCATTTTGATCCAGACATCCCTCCAGCCTGCCGTCCACTAAGGAAGCGATGAGACCCTCCGTTATTCAAATGTTTGGAAGCCACAAGAAAGACGGTATCTGGCCAGATTGGATTGACTTTTTGGAGCTCTTTTGATTAGGAATTTATAAACCTGAGGATGTGTGAATTGGGTGAGCACTAACCAGCGAACACAAGAAGAGCAGGAGACGAATGTTAACACGGCTTCTGTGCTGTTGTACCTGGCACCCCGTACCGAAAACACAAGCCCCTGTGCCTTGGAAGCTGTGCCGTGGTTTCGATCCACGATCACTGTTGTATGAGTCACGGGCCCGTGCGATCAGCCAGGTCCCTGCAGCACAAAACTTGCACACGCCTCTCCCCACATGATGGTGTGCAAAGCGCCTTCTCTTAAAAGAAAGGATTTTGTCTTCTCCAATGAGAACTCACGTCCAGCTCACTTTCTGGATCGTCTTGCTTTTAATTTTCTCTTTCCACGGGACCTTCACGCGTACCTGAGAGGTGCTCAGCTATCAAAGTGGTTATTTACTCCCCTAAACATCTGGAATTTTCTGCAAATGGCGGCGCTTAGGTGAGAGGGTTACATGATTTGTAAATGATGTGTGTGTATAATATATATATATATATTATATATATTATATATATAATATTATATATTATATTATATAATATGTATATATATATATATATATATATATATATATATATATACACACACACACACACACACACACACACACACACACACACACATTCACTGGCTAATGTATTCACGATAAAAATCACTTTGATTGGCATCTGAGGCCCCGACATTGAGCTCTGCCTCTGTCACGCGCTAGGTGTGACACCTAGGTCACCGCTTTCTCCATCCGAGCATCCTATGGTTAATCTACTACGTGATGGATAAAGCCAAACTTTTGATATCGCTGTGAAGACTAGAGCAAGACTCTACAACATAGCTACGCGGTATCCTCATTCATTATTACTTTAATATGTGTAAAATGTTCACTAGTATTAATATTATAAAACATTAAATAATGCGAATGCTACTTAAAGTATTTTATTAGTCAATAAAACAATTTTAAACCACACTATTGGTGCGACGTGCGGTAAATTAAAAGTACTTTGTAAACTGGAATAGTTTCAAACAGCTGTAAGGAATCACCAGGTCTCACCCGGCAGTTAAAGGAGTCGCTGTGATGTCACTTTCGTGTGGAAGTGACGTGAATTTCTCCCTCTGAGGGACGTTCATCATATGCAGAGAACTGACTTAGTAATTTATCAATTTCAGGGTGCTCTAAATAAAAACAACAACAAGGCCTAAGAAAATGTAGACTACCAGTTTTCTCAGAAAATTCCAACTTCTGATAGTCCGAAGTCACTTTTAGCTTACACCCAGGAAGACTTTTACACTGAAACCTCTACTTAGAAGAATCTGATGAATTAATCCGAAGATTTTGCAGATTTAAATGTAGGAGAGACTTACATTGTGCAGAAAGCACCCTGCAGGGCAAGCCCCTGTCAGAATTCCTGAGGCAGCCTTAAATCTCCTCTCCCAGGCCTTCCTCAGAGGGTGCGGCTGGCGGCCAGTCACCCCACCTGCCTTCTGCCCTGCGACAGCCCCCTGGGGCATCCTGAGAACGAGGAGGGGTGTTGGCTGCTCGGGCCTACGTAGCTCACACACCTGGAAACAGATGGGCTTTTTCTTTGAGGAAGAGGGACACAGGGCAGGAAGAAGCAAGGCCTGGGATTCACTGTCATTATTTACAAACGCACAAACCAGGTACTCTTGATTCTTACATCCTCTTTCAAATCCTGAAAAAGGTTTGACATTCAAATTTCGCTCCCATGTCCTCAAGAATCAGGGAAGAAGAAAGCTGACATCCTGGTCCCGTTAGCGAGTGAACTAGAAGGAGAAGCAGGATTCCTAAGGAACCCTCCCTCAATGCTCCAGAATATTCCATTGCATAGAAGCTGCGCTCTGAGAACTTTGAGGTGAGAGGTGATCTTACAAGAGCCTCTTGCCTGTGTGATGATTGGAGCATCTGTAAAACCACAGGTCTGGTTTTGGAGGGGAGATGAGCTCTTCCCAGTCACGTGATCTTGTCTTGCCTATAGTTAATACCACATCTATTCTCTCTTTCCTAAGATAAGAGACTGATACAAGAAGCCAGGGCCGTCCCAGATCCTCGCCTTTCTGTAGCACCGCCTGCCCTCAACTGCCAGGTGTAGGAAAGAAGCACGAAGAGGGACAGGGACCATTAGCCCCAAGTCACACAGCCATCGGGATACATGCTGGGGTCAGACCCAGGGCTCCTTCCCACATCCCTGAGCTGTTGGTCCCCGGCAGAGAAAGAAAAGAAAAAAGGGAAAGGAACATCTCTGGAGCCCCAGCCAGGTGTCAAGTGATACATCAAGGGATGCGCCTGCATTTTCTGGCTCTGAATAGTTCATAGAGACCACTCTCTCCAATCTTTGGTTGGCCTGGGTCCTACCTCCCTTTCTGGACATGTTTTGAGAATTATCCCCCAGCCCGTGTGCCCCAGCACGGGCAGCTAGCTGCCTGTGAGAGCAGGAAGGAGGCCATCACTGGCTCTCAGGGATGTTTCTGCCACTTGCAAATTCCAAATTGCATTTTTAAAAAAATTTTCAGGTCCCCCGTCCATCCCCCCGCACCGCCTCACACCAGGGATTAGGAAGAGCCATCATCTCCCGCCTCTCATCAGTTACTTTCCCCCACATCTTTTGCATTTTCCTGCAGAACCGTTTTGCAGGTACAACAGAGCAATCTTCAGAGATAATCGGGTGATTATTACAAATGCTGCCTCTCACGCCACAGGCATTAAGAGATGAAAATTGCCTGAAGTCCACCGTTGCACCGCGATCTGTACCTCTGGACTCCTGTCCCGAGGTGAAAATGCAAACAGAGGAGCTATTTAGAATCGTTTTGACAGTTCATAAAATGAAGCGGGGATTAGGGATTTGCTGTTTTAAATAGTGCCAGAGGGCGCGCACCCCGGCGATCACGTGATCCCTCAACAGGTCCGGTCGGAGTCGAGCGGACTGTCTGGGAAGAGAGAGAGAGAGAGAAAAAGTGTCGGGGTATTAAATCTGCCACGTATCAGCTGCTGCAAATCCTTGTTTTAGACCTTAAATTAATGGCTTGCCTAATGGAGCCATATCCCCATTCCTAGCACCTCCCCCTCCTTCTCCTGTGTCCAGACAACACCTCATTCTGCTTGGCTGTCTTTGTTCACGAGGGGGTGGTTGTATAAATATGCACACAATACAAATAGTTTAATTTTCATTGGGACAGAGAAGCTGATGTTGAAACCATGTACATAATTTTGAATATTGAATGTGGTTTTACGCATGTGACGGGTGACATTAGATACCCACCCCAAAAGGCACTCGCTTTAATTGTAGTGTGGGGCAGGAGGCTGAGCACCCGATCACGTTCTAGTCCTTCTCCTAAGGGCTGTATGGTTTTCGCCAACACAGTGAGTCTCTTCTCAGGGTGTTACTTCCTTGTGATGCCGTCGAACTATATTAGATCAAAATAATCTTCAAAATGCTGTTTTGAAAGATCATTGATCGTATTCTCCTTTATGAGCCAAAAAAGAGCTCATGATTCCCAGTGTATCAGTCAGAAAAGTCTAGGCTGGGCTGCGTAAGAAACACTCCCAGATTTCAATGGCCGAGCACAGCGACAAGTTACGCCTTGTGCATGCAGTCAAGTATGGGATCCATCTGGGAATCTGGACTGTCAGAGACACCACCCCTTCTAGCTGATTTACCTGAACATAGCTTCTCGTTTACTGCAGTAAGGACAGAGATTGCTGGGGGATTGCACGTGGAGTCTCCCCCATTTTCCAGAAGTTTTGAATGTCAGATCTAGCCCTAGCTCATGTCCAGGACTAGCCACATGGCCCTGCCTAAATGCAAGGGCCCTGCAATGTCTGTGGATCACCATCATGTCTGCCTTTACAAAATCATAAAAGCTTCCCCTCTCTTTGACAAAAGAAGATGAAATTAGCCAGTTAGAAGTTGAAATAGGGACACCATTAAACCAAGTGACCCCAGAACATGCACTTTTACATTGGGAAAGGAATGGGACAGTGGGTGCTCTTTCCTGTGTAAAGTTGTGAGTGTACTTCTCATCTGGTCCCTAATGAGGTCACTGAATGATTGTTGCATCACTGTTCTTCACCGACACCCCAAGGGGGTGTTGGAAACCATGAGAACACCTACCCTCTTTGGTATAGAAGTCTGAGAGAGGAGAGAAGCTGCTGGCCTTACTGCATAGATGAGGAAGGTGGATGCTTGGGAGAGAGAAAAGTGTGGCTCCAAGTCTTGGGACACTCGTCTTGAATTTTCTTCTCGAACTGGGTTCACATTTCCAACACCCACATCTCTGCCAACGCCTATGTGCGGAACCTGGTGAGATCTCAAGTCTTGTCCATGGTCAAAGGAGGGGCTGGGTCATACAAGATGCATCTTAATGTAGAAGAGGAAGGCATCGGAGCTTGAGCGTGATCACCAACCTTGCAAATAACTTGCACTTGCTGTTTTAAATAGACTTCTAAATGCATACTCACACACACGCACGCACACGCGCACTCGCATCCACAACATAAACTAGTTGAGAGTATCCTGGATCAAAATGCTACAAAAATCGAGCTCTTCATCGCACATCTCGGACGCCACCTCTGGAAGCATGCCGTGCCCTCCAGGAACTGTGGAGAATGACAACTGGGGGATCTCCAGGAGAAGTTAGGCCCACTCCAGGATATTCTTATTTTCTAGGGAATTCTGAGCACATCTGTTCAATGGGACTGCAGAATTGGTAAGGACTAAGGTTAACGTGGGCTCTTAGCTTTCCTTTCTTAAATAAGAGTGCTATTACTCTCATGTGGCCCCTCTCCCTTAACTCATTGGTGTTGGATGTGGTGCTGGGTTCACAACTAACTTGTATCTTAATTCAAGAAGAGTTATCTTCAGACTCATTTATTGACCAATAGGAAGTCCTGTTTTTTGTATTCATCAGAGAGATTGATTGGGACTTTTGAGTGATTTCTCATTAAGACTGGAAATATTTTCAAGAGTAAAGGAGGAAGGTGGATACGAGTGAGCTGGGGAAAGTGGTGACAGAGTATATCACTGTGACATCATTTCCTGTCCCTTCTAACAGAATAGTCCTTGTGGAAATGGAATCCTTCCTGCCACAATGTTACCAGCCTTGGTTACGTGGCCAAGAAAATGTGAGCAGGGGTGGCATGTTCTGATTCTGAACAGAAGGTTTTGGAATCCATGTATGGCTCTGATCTCTTTCTTTTCCATCTCCTGTGAGACTCATGTGCTCCAGGTGAAGTGGGCGTGTTGTTGAGGCACAGGCTACCCGTGCTTTCTGTGTTGAGCATACATCTAACTACAACTAAAGCTTTGTTGCCATGAGCACTGAGGTGTGGGGATTGTTTGTTACTCTGGCATCGCCTACTGACTGATACAAGTGGTTCATTCCTGTAGAAACCACCCACGAACTTCCCTGTAATCAAATTCTTCTTTTCCACCTAAACTGCCATCGCTTAGCTTCAGGTCACCATCATGTTCTTCTTGAGCTCTGCAAAGTATTTCATCTGATTTATCTTTCTCGGTTCTTGTTCACCTCTGTTCCATTATATATGTGTAGCCAGAGTAATCGCTGCAAAATACAAAATCTGTCTGTTCTCTCTCCTCCTTTAAACCTGTTAGTGGTTCCCTGTTGGCTTCAGAATAAAACCCAACCTGCTTACTGCGTCTCCAACACCCCTCATCATCCAGTACCTGCCTCTGGTATCCATCACTCTCTCTCTCGTATGCACACTGTGTCCCAACCCTCACATACGTGCCACAGTTCTGCTCACCTTTGAGTTTTCACTCATGCTTCTCTGTCTTTCCCCTTTCTCATTTCGGCCAGTTCTTTCTCATGCACTGTTAGCTCATGCTTTGCTTCCTTTATATGTCCTTCTCTCAAAGCAAAGCTCGTGGTCCCTTTTTTAATTTTTTGGTCTTGGATTTAGCACTCTCTAGTCACATGTCCATGGACAAAATTGCTTAATCTCATTTTTACTCACCAATGAAATGAAGATAATAATAATAATAATGCCTTTCTAATTGAGTTGCTCTATTCTAGTTGCTTTCATTTTCCCCCGAACTGTAACAGAGTCCAGAGCATAGGAGGTAATCAGTAAAGCAGATGAATGAGTGAGCATAGGAATGAGTGAACTACCCACCACCATTTCTGATGCAGAGAGGGACCCCAGTGGCAGGAGGACATAGGAGGAAGAGGGACTATCATAATCAAAAGGGTTGAGGACGAAATCCCAGGTCTGCACTGCATCATTCTATCTGGGGATCACTCCCTCACGACAGTTCCAAGGAAGGGAGCAGGGAGACCCCAGAGAGGAGCCATTCCCATCCTTCTGCCCTGCCCCGACCACAATAGTCCTTCACCTTCTGTCTGGCGCATGTCCCTAGGGTTAGGGTTAGGGTTAGGGTTAGGGTTAGGGTTAGGGTTAGGGTTAGGGTTAGGGTTAGGGTTAGCGTTAGGGTTAGGGCTGGGTTTAAGAGAAGGTTTTAAGACAGACAGACAGGATGAAAGGGCTGAACGGGGGGCCCTCTGGGATCTGAGCACGTTGAGACCACGTGATCCAAGAACGCGAGCATGGGTGGGAGACTTAATTAATGTGCCTTCAATCACACATAGGGTCATGGGGGTGCTCACCACCCAGCACTGTCCGCTCTCCTCGGCGAGGCCGGGGATTAAGCACTAAGATTTGCTGAGCCTCGCACCGAGCTGTAGCTGACCAGAATGGCTGATAGAACATTCCCCCTTAGGGCTCTACCAAGTACCTAAGAGAGCTGTCCCCAAAACAGAAGTGAGCCAGCCAGAGGAGGCTCCTCCACACGGTCCCCCAAAGCCCCTACCCACATGCACACTTGGTCATCGTGCTTCATGATCACTTGCAGTGTCCCGTATGTCTGCGTCTCCAGCCCAGGTCCTGCCACGTCTGCTCTCGGGGAAAATCGTGCCTCCGGGCGTCGGTCTTCTCAACCACAATGCAGCGGTTTAACAGTGAAGCCAGCACATCTGGGGAACACCTTGTGCTCGCCAGGTGCCCTTCTCTGTGGACGCTCCGTGTGCCCCAACAAGGAAGGCTCTATCTTTGTCTTCATTGCATTGATGAGGAAATAATGAGGTTAAAGGATTTGTCCACGGGCGCGTTACTAACAAGGGCTAAAGCCCAAGTTGAAAAACGAGGAACTCCTTGACCACAGCCCAACCCCCAGACCACCAGCTGCCTTCCAATGGCTTCTCCGAATCACCCTGGAGAGCCCCGTGGACAGCCGTCCACACGCACGCCCGTGCGTCCCCTTGGCTGACACTACGTTTTCTAGCTTCCTTGGTTCTCTCTACATTGCAGCTCTACTTGGTAGCATACCATGTGACTGTGTTTTCATTTATTATCTGTCTTGTTCATGAACGTGTTTTGAATACCTACAAAGAGCTTGAGACTCAGTAGAGGCTCAGCAGCTGTGGGTGAATGAAGAAATAAGGGTTCGTGGAAGCTTGACTCAGGGTGAGGGACTTTATACGCTGGCCCAGAATCTCCCTGGAGTGTCACCATACCACCTGTTCCACAGTTTCAGAAGCCAGAGCTCCCACCAAGGAAGGGGCACAAGATTATCTTCCACCTTGAGTTCGTTCACCCTTCATCAGTTCACTCCAAGAAACTGTATGTGACAACAGTCAAAGGTAAACACCCAACACAAGCTATTATTATTATTTGTTTCCTTGGAGTTCATTGGGAGGGGGTGTTGGTAAGGCAACGAGACTCTGGACTTGAGCTCCCCCCAGACTCCAGCTGTGTCTGATCCTTTGACTCTCTCATGAAGAACTAGAGTGGGAAGATGTCTCTCACGTTGAGAAAACCAGGTCCCCCGAGACTCCCCTTGGCCCACAAGTGAAACCCAACACCACCAGCCACCCAGGCGAAGTCCTCTCGCTTGAGAACAAACGACAGGATGTTCCACAGCCTTTGATGGGACCAGGGGGAGGAGGCGAGTGTAAATTTCAGTATGAATTGATAGCACTTAGTCAGCCGGATTCTCAAGCGAGGGCTTTGTGAACTTTCCCTGAGGACGAGCCTAGGAAATGATGTGCTGACTTTTCACACCGGGTCAGAACCGGGGGAGAAGATGGGCTTTCTCAGCAGCTACCGGAGAATGTACAGCTCCTCGACTCTGGTCACTCCCGGATGCTGACCACAGTCACTGGACAGGCTTCTGGAATCATCATCTGGCCAACAGAAGAGGGGAGAAGTGACCTAGAGGGACATGCAATCTATTTTACACGTTCAATTAGAGGTTGCAAACCTCAATGCCTATTGCAGCCAGTAATGCAACAAATGAGTGAACTCTCAGTGTGGGGGCAGGGACAATAAGGAGAACATGATTATATGAGAACATTCCAGATCTGTACCTATTGCCAACTTAGCAAAATTTCAACTCAAAGGAAAGGGAAGGCAGGAGAGAGGGCAAGCGAGGTTTTATTTGTTGGCTGCCTGCTAAGCTGCACGGACACACGTGATCTCTCTCATCATCTCCATCTTCCTCTGAGCAACATATTCCTCTCCCCATTTCACAGGTGGGGAAGCTGTGGCCACATGGGAAAAGTGACTTTCCAAAGACAACACGACCAGTCCAGCCACTGCAACCAGTTACTGCACAGACCTTCCAGTTACAGTCTCATTCTTTCCAATTCACAGTTAAAGGTTTTCTAACGGTCAGACTTGGCCCACAATGGACCGATTATCCTCGTCAAGTAACAAGCTCCCTGCTACTCTGAGCAGTCGAGTGGATCTAGATAACATCCTTCCAAGACTGTTATGAAAGGCTGTCTTGCTTTGATGCCAAAATGAGGCCAGATTATTTAACATCTCTTTTAGCAGTACGACTCAAAACCCTGTAGCTTCTGGCGTAGTCATTCTCACGCCATAGATTCATTCTGAGTAGAATTTAATATGAAAAGTCTACCCTGAGTACAGAATTTTTATATCCAGGGACGTGCTGCAAGTTTTGGTACCAAGGTAGTATATTAACTCCTGATGATTTGGTTTTTAAATGTAGACTTTCTTACTACTCTGAATTCTTTGAAGTATGAATGTGTGAATGCACAGAGAATTCACCTTACAGTTTGCAGTCTTGTAAATTCATGTCACTGGCAGCAATTAAGCCTACAAGTAGATGACAGCCTCTTAGAAGAAAACCAACAATACACGTATACTGTATTTTATATTGAAATCACTATAATTATTATTTCTAGAAAATAATGTGTCTGAATAGGGTTGACTAGAAAATGAATCATAAAACAAGATAATAATATTAAATAGACCACAGTAAATTATTTCTGGAACAAGATGGGAGATAGATAACTAGCTTGCTACATAGACAGATAGAAATAGCTATGATAAAAAGCAAACATATACAGCAATTTTCAATGCGCATTGGATTTTTTTTTCCACACTGTGTAGTTCATTTAATCAATGCAACAGACCTGGGTGTTGCTTTAGACTAATTTATAGAGAGCCTGGCAACAGATTAAAGATTGTAACTCCAGGATCTTAGTCTTTAAAACAACTATGTGAGGGAATTCTCCTTCCTCTTGTTCTCCTTCTCCTTTTTTTTTCTGCATCACCTTTTTCTCTTTCATTATCATTATCATTATCATCATTATCATTATCATCATTGTTGTTGTTGTTGTTACTATTATTCCCTCTTCAGAATGACAGTCCAGAGCCTCAAAAAGATGCAAGGCCCTAAGCAAAAGTGCTAGGAGCCAACTCTTCCGACAAGTCTAATTCCTCTTTCCAATAACATCACACAATAGCAGAAAAGAAACTTTTTTAAAAAAATTTATTGAATCGCTGGTAGTTATACATGTATGTTAAGACTGAACAAGTATATAGAATAATGACATAGTTTAATGTGATGCCATGAGCACAGGACCACTACAAGGAGCATCCGGCAAAGTCGGCGTGAATGATGATCCTGGGCAGTGCCCTCCGCCATGTGTGGAATCGGACATCTCAGATACCGAAAACAGATCGACCGTCTCTTAGAATTTCCAATTGGTAATTTTAATTGACTCTAAGATGTGCTCATTTTGAGATATAAGGCACTCAATACACATTTGTTGAGTGAATAAAATAAACGGAAAAAAAAATCACTATTACATGCTCGGTTTTTAGGAAAATGTATCTATGTCGTATAAAGAAAAAAGTCCTCCTTCTCCTGTATTTATTCTTCACTCTCGCATGGCTGTCATACTCAGAACACGCCTGACGCCAGACGTGTGTGGGTTTTCCTCATACCAAGCAATTCTGTGACACCAGCTGGGCATCCTAGCATCTGACTCAGTTCTGACACTCTCCACCAAGTGTCCGTCCCACAGGCTGCCCCCTGCCACTCTAGATGCCAGTCGCAAACAGGACGTCCCAAGTCACCCACAGCTTCTTTCCAACTCAGCTACAAATTCAAGGTCCCCAGGAACCTCCCCCTGGGTTCAATCATGTGCTGGAACAGCTCACAGAACTTGGCGAACACACTTACCAGTTTATTAAAGGATACGGAAAATGATCCAGGTGAGCAGCCAGGTGAAGAGATCCACGAGGCGAAGTCTGTGACGGTCCCGAGTGAAGGAGTCTCTGTCCTCGTGAAACTGGGCTGTGTCACCCTCCAGGTGTTCATGTGTCCACCTGCCCGGAAGCTCGGCCGCTCAGTAACATTTATCGCCGAAATAAACGAGACATTTTTCTAACTTGGTTGAAGACCTAGTATGGCTCGATCGATTAGCACAGATTTGATTGGGCGTGTACCACTTCCTCCATTTTGTTAGAAGAAAGGATATTAAAATAAATGAGAAGAAACTTCAGAGATCATCGCACTAAACACTTGTAGCGGGAAAGTTCGCCAACCTTGATTAACATGGAAGTTTCTGAGTCAGAAGGACAAACATTTTCCTAAGAAATTAGCAAGTCCAATTTTACTTCCTTAAAATAACATTTGATTTTATTCATTAACTTTATCTCTACTCAAATTATCACTAGATAAGGCAATATAATATTTCATGACATGGGGTGACATAAAATTAATAAAATGACAAAATTTTTCAGGAAAAAAAGGAATTCAACTTGCAACCTCCTTTTCTTAATAAAGATTATGAAAAAGGCTCAAATTATTTTTAAAACGTTAATAGAAAACACTGAGGTTTGATAGCGTCTCATTATAGTTTAATGGTCATGAATATAAGGAAAATATAATTAACTGAGAAATGCAGACATTAATTATATATTATAATGAATAGCGAAGGGAATATCACCATGCTGTTATTAAGAATGACATTTTTTAAATAAACCGTTAGAGTTTACACATGTACTTTCATATTCTACGGCCCATCCATTTCTCAGAATCAACCTTGGAGGCCGGAGTATTGTTGGCCTAATTCTTCTAAAGAGAGAGAGAGAGAGAGAGAGAGAGAGAGAGAGAGAGAGAGAGAGAGAGAGAATGAGAAATGGAGGTGTGATGAAGTGAGGTGGTTTGGCCAAAAGTCTTGTGATAAAAGAGATGACGTTGTGACTCTGAGCCATATCTTTTGGTTTCAGTCTAGAATCTGGTGGTTTCTGCTTCTGCTGCGCATTTTTAAATTGCGTGGTGGTTGATTAATACTCGGAAACGAGTGGAAATTTGGGTCTGCTGGGGAACTCTACCGATGTCACTGTTGCTAGGTCCGAAAACCAGTCTCTTCCCCGAAATCCCATTGGCCATTGGAACTGTATATCACATGATCACACCCATCGCAGAGGTGGCTGGGAAATTGTGTCTCTCTGGAAAAGCAAAAGTGCTTGTCCCAAAAGTCTCATTGCTGATCAGGGTCCATCCCCCTGAGACTGGGTACATCACTATCTTGAACCAAATGGGAGCCTGTTAGCAAAAAGCAAGGTGGCCCAGTGGTGGCTGGGAAAATAAGGACCCGTGACTTCCATAGGGGTCTTCGCTGATGGTCTTCACAATCCCTCAGCTCCTGGCCCAGCATGTTCCCGTGGCACCTCCTCACTACATAGAAATCCATTAAATTTAAACCATAGGAAAAATTAAATTGAGGGGTCGCTGCATCCGAGGGCTCCCCTCTTGCCTGAAAATTTGGTAATATTTGTAGCAAACATTTTTGGAGCACTGTAGTGAGGGTTTTACATGTGTTTTCTTATTTCCACGAATGCACTTACTGCATTGGCCTGGATGGCCCCTCTGTACGTTGTTCCTGGCTAGCTCCTGCCTTCATGCTGAGACGGCCGTCTGCCACTGAGACGTCGCTGGCCATCACCCACTTCTCCCCGTGCTGGGTGTCCCTTCCCTCTTCTCCACGTGTCCCCAAGGTCCTCTCCTCGTCTCTTCCTCTTTCCCTTCCCCCCTCTCTCTATTCTTTCTTTCGTCCCTTCTTCCCTTTCTCTGTTCCTCTCTCTTCCTCCCCTTATTTATTTGTAAATATTAAAATACTTTCTTCAAGCCTTCCTTCCCCCTCTTCCTGCCTAATGGGTTAATCATCAGCTAGAAGGAATGGGCTCCGTCACCTGTGGGTCCATCTCTGAGACTATCGCCCTCGCACAGCACGGAGGAGGGGTGTGGGATGTGAATGTGTTGTGTTGAACAGGGTGATTGGCCTGTGTGGTCAGTGAGGAGTTTGGATCAGAACCCACATCCTGAATGGTCCGTCTACTTTCTAACTTGGCTTCATCACTGCTAAGGATGGCCCAGGCCAGAAGGGGTCATGGAAGCCAACTCAGAAGGTCGAGGCACAAAGCAGACCGACTCACCTCAAGCAAGTGGGGCTCTCTGAGGACCTCAGCTTGCCTTACCCCCACAGCCATCCCCGGCATGGCTACCCCCAACAGCACCGCATGGCAGATTCCATCTCCCTCCCCTCCCCGCACCTGTCACCGGGCTGCCTTCTCGCAGATGCCCAGCCATCTCCTCCCCAGCCACTGCGTCCCCTCCCTGGGTGCCGTCTCCCATGCTCCACTGGCCTGGGATTGAGTGGCAGCTCAGCGCTGGAAAGCAGGTGTCGTGGAAGTGAAGTGAGCCTGGCAGACAGCACATTAGGTAGCCCTGGTCCCAGGGGAGCCCCAAAACTCGGAGCTTTAGCTGTCCCAACTGTTCCACTGGGGGGGGCGGGAGGCCGGGCCTGCCCGCCCCGACCAGATGTTTGGAGAGCTGCCAGCCCGCAGCCACGGAAATTGCTGCTAATTTATCTAAGGTGTAATAAGTATTAATGAAGCCTCTTTCTCATGTCTTTGTTCAGCAGAGGGGCTCAAATCAAAGACGACACGGGGGTGGGGATCGGTGGGTACCGTGGGGCGCGTCCCGTGGGGGTCTGGGAGCTCGCAGGGGTGGGTTCCCGGTCCTGTTGACTTCCTGGATAGCCCAAAACGATGACCTTGCATTGCTGAGTTTGGCTTCCTGGATCGTGAGATGAGAGAAGGAAACGAGGAAAATCTCGACAGTCTGTTCCAGGTCTTAAAAATGAGGGAACGAGTGAAACCTCAAGTCCTACTCGTTCTTAAAGACGCCTCCTTAGAGTGGCGAGGGAGGAGAAGAGAGGAGGAGGGAGAGAGGGAAGGAGGGAGAGAGGGAAGAGGGAGGGAAGGAAAGAAGACGAGAGAGAGGAAGAGGGAGAACAGAGGGAAGAAGGAGGGAGCCTTGGGGGCAGGTGGGAAACAGAAGAAGCACCTGACGTTGGGAGCCGAGGGTGATGGCCATTGAGGTCTCAGGGGTAGACGGTGGCCGAGCACATTCGCAACAAGAGGGTGGGAGTTGGCCAGGAAAGCAGGGACCCTTAGCACAGTCCTCAGAGATTCTCAGAGCTCAGAACCCTTAGAGGTCATAACCCCATGCTTCCCTTTACAGAGGGGTGAGCCAGCTGTGCTCCGCCAGGCCCCTGCAGACCAGTAGCTGGGGGCGGAGCCAGATGGAGACCCGGATCCAGGGCACTGTCCACCTGCCAGACCAGAACGCCGCACCTGGGGGGTGGGGGAGGGGACTGCCGCCCCCACTGAGCCGTGAGCAGTGGGAGTGGGGTTCCGTGTGAACTGCTCAGAGCGAAACCCAACAGGAGCAGATCTGAAACCTGAAACCTGAAACCAGGTGAGCTGAGTGCGCTTGGCCCAGCGGAAGCTGCGGGCTGCTGGCCTGAGACCCCGGGTCTGGCCTGGCCGGCACCTTCGATGGCCCCCGGCAACTGGGCCCAGCTCAGCAGTTTCTGAGAGTTTCGGCTCCCGACCAAGCCAGACGCAGGCCAGGTGTCACGCCCCGTGCAGCGCTCACATGAACACCCACAGCTCAAAGCGAAACACGAGGCAGTGACAATTCACACAGCCTGAAACCAAACGGGGGGGGAAAGAAAAGACTTTACATGAATTCCCTCCCGCCCACCACAACACAGACACGCATCTCGTTCCTGCCCTCCACCCTCATCTTTTGGTCTCACTTGACACTGCCAGTTGGGGCGACTTGGAAGGCAGGACCCCGTGTAGGAAGGAAGGAAGGAAGGAAGGAAGGAAGGAAGGAAGGAAGGAAGGAAGGAAGGAAGGAAGGAAGGAAAGAAGGAAGGCAGGCTGGCGTCTCAGAGACCAGGCCTGGACCCCTGGACGTCCCATTCGGGGCTGTGCATCCCTGGGCTATGGCCTAACCCCCTCTGAAGCCTTGCGTGTGGGCGAGCGAAGACCAGTGTGATTTGCCTCACACGCCCTTAGCAGTGGGAGCAGCAGAAACGGTTGCCGATCTCTGCGTGCCCATCTGTGTGGTGCTGGTTCAACACCTGTCCTGACCCTTTCTGTGGCGTGATCACGCCCATACCATTGACATTTCTATTCTCAATGGCCTCAACGAGACATCATTTACATGTGGCACGGTAAAATGCCTCTGCTTCGAGTGTATTAACACCTTCGTTTCGTGGATGAGAAAACCCGTGTTCACAGAGGGTGACCTCCCCACGGGTGTCTCAGTGCAGATCTTTTTTCTGTCAAGAGCCAGAAGGTGACTATCTTCGGTTTGGGGACCCTGCGGTCTCTGCCACAACTGCTCCAGTCCGTCCTCGGAGTTCTGGAGCAGCCACAGACCGTCTGTAAACTATCATCGAGTGTGGCCGTGTGCCAATAAAACTTTATTTACAAAAATGAGGGGCGAGGTGGATTTGCTGGCCCCTGACATAGGGCGCTCCCCTGCTTCAAACACTACAGTTATTGTCCAAGGCATTGCGAATTAAATCTGACCTCCTTACCAAGTTGTACCAAGGCCCACGACCCAGCCCCTCACCTCCTAGGCACCCTGACCTCCGGCTGTCACTCTGTCCTCTGTGTGCTTACTAGTCCCCGCCCAGGCACCAGCAGGCTCTTCTCTTTTCCTGCAGCTTCCTCCCCTCTCCTTGCATGGTTGGCCTCTTTGTTCTGTTAGGTTGTAAATTAGATGCTGCTTCCTCCAGAGAGCCCTCCCTGACCACTTCGCACGACACGCTTGCCAGCTTTCTTGCTCGTCCCCTTCAAACACCTCACTCTTCTGCAGTCCTTCCATTAATTTGCTAACTTGCAGCTTTACTGGTTTATCATCAGTTTTCCTCACCTGAGTGTAAGGTCCGTGCAGGCAGGGAAGCTGTGCACCTCGTTCTACAGCCTTCATGACTGATAACGTCTGTGAGATGCATGAACATGATGCTCAGCCCTCTCTTTAGCATTGCACGGTCCATGCTTTGAGCTATTGTCTTACCACCCACCCATCGTCCCCTGTGGTTGGCCCTGGCAGAACACCTGGGCTAGACGAGGTGTCTAGAGCATCTCATTTCTCCTCTTTTTGCCCCTTTGTAAGTCGGTGGACATCTCACTTGGCAAGTGAAAACACACATTTTCAAATAATATTGATGGCTTAGGTGATGTGGGGGAAAATGGTTTTTAAAAAACATCTCTTTCTTGTCATCCTTCACCTTCACATGCTTTAGAGCTTGAGAGATGGTTTGAAATGTGGCATTGGGAGCTAGGACAAGAGAAGGTGCCTTCCAGAGACCCTGGCGGATGCTGTCTGCAGCCCTTCCACAGTTAGGAATCTGGGAAGAAAATCCCCGTTCCCAGCACAGCTTCTGGGACCTTCCCTACATGCTGGAGGCAAGTGAGAGGACAGCTTTCTATGCATTTCTTTTTGAGTTGTCTAAACTATCGTTTTCGTCCTGGAAACGTTTAACAATGGTGCACGTGGTCATTGTTTTCAACCCTTTCTTTTCTTTTTTTTTTTTTCTTTTTGCTCGTCAAAACCTGCTTGAAAGGCTGAGGGCAGGCTGCCAAATTCTGTAACCCTGAACCAAAAAAAAAAAAAGAAAAAAAAAGAAAAAAGAAACCCCAGACAAACATGTCTAAAATGCAGACAGTCGTCCGCGTCCATCTTCCCGTGTTCGTTCTCGAGCGGGAGCCGGCCTTGCTGACGTCCACGTGAGCCCTTCACCTGCAGTTGTGAGACTGGCTTTCCTCAGCATCCATAAGCGAACGCAGGGCTTGCTGCAAGGACCAGCGAGAAGCTCTGGTCCACCTCCGCTCGCTGGGATGCGTGCCACCGGCTAGAGGAAGAGGATGAAGTAAGTCGATGAGTGGTCCTGCCTCATCAGGGATGCTCTGTGACCTCTTAGCTTCTTAATATGCCCCCTCGTCTCAAATTGGAGCCAGGCTGGAGGAGTCGCAAGGGTCCCGTCTGAAATCACATCTCCTTGGGCCTGAATCCCGGCTTCCACGCTCACTCTCCGCCAGCGGTTAGCTACGGCGTTTATAATCTCTTGCATCTTCAGTTTCCCTTTACGCGAAGGGAGACTATCAATACCAGCCCTGCAGGCTGACCTCAGCAAACAGAGGTAGAGTATCTTTTTATGGGGTCAGCGCCTGCCCCCGTCACCGCGGGCCTCCGACGACAAGAAGCCGTGTTAGTGGGAGAGCGTTTTTCTCCAGTCTGCGGCCTTGGCCGTGTAGGTTTTTGCCTGCGCATCCATCGTGCATACAAAATAGCCCATGTGCCTGATGCGCGCGCCGAGGTCTGCGCCCCAGCCGTGATTCCAAAAGCAGATGTTATTAATCTTCCCAATACTGCACACCAGCCATGATGTCATTGAGGGCTGACAATGGATGGGCTGCCTCGTTCCCTTTTGGAGATCATTATTTTGAAGCGCGAGGAGAGGCTGTTTGTTTTGTGAGAGGGGTGGGGGCCAGTATTCCCTGGGAGAGTCCCGTGGCAGCCTGTGAAGAAAGCATGACAACGAGGCTGGGTCCCCGAAGCTCGGTGGTGCAGGGCGGACACTCACGCTGGGAAACACACGCCCGACAGCAGAGCAGAGCTCACCGCGGGCCCCAGGGCGCGGGCCCCAAGGCGCGTGTCCGTCACCGTCACCCACGGAGCCGCAGGGGTGGGATGACCGGGGTGGGGGGGAACAGGGTCCCAGGACAGCCCCCCAGGAGGTGGGCTTGCTTAACCGTGTCAGAGTCCAGGCCGGAGAACACTGAAGGAGCTACGTCCAGCTTCAACTAATCTAGAAGCGAGGTCCTATGATCACCCACCAGGGTAGGGCGTGTCCTGTCTCCCGAGCATGAGTCACGTCCCAGACGCTGACGTGTTGAAAATGCGTGACTCGGTGGGACTGAGGGGAGGTAAGTAAACATCCAGGCGTCAGGAGCCAGACCAGCGGCCCCCGAAAGGGGTCCCGGGAATAAAGCAACACGGTTGAGGTCACACAACGAGGCAGTGGAGGTGGGATTTTTAATACTGTTGCTCTGATTCCAAATCCAGCAAGCCCCACCCTCCCCCACCTGCTGCACCACGGGGCGGGGCCGGAGGGGCTGATGCTGAGGACCCTCCAGGGAGCACGCAGAGCGCCAGAGTGCTCACTTAGATTACGTTCTCGACGGGCCACAGTATTTCCAGGTGGTGATAGTTACGCTTGTGTCATAGATGTGGAACCTGAGAGTCAGTGACCCAAAGGAACTCCGAAGGTCTCAAGGCCGGGCCTGTTGGCCGTGTGTCCGAGCTCTGCATCTAAGAGGTGGCCCTGGCTGGGCCCCGCCCCTCTGTTAGTGCCCGCCCCCGTAATTCACCGCCTGCCCCCCATATCTCCCCTGAACTGCACAAACTGCCTTCCACCTCCTCGTATTTCTATGTTCTTCCATCATGGGTGACACTAAGGCTCTTAAGCCAGCTGAGGGTCAGCCACCTCAGGGTTATCACCTCTGCTGCGCTTCACCCTGGCGTCCCTGCCCTAACACACAGGGAGCAAGCAGGCCCCGAGTTTCCTTCCCGGTGATCAACGCAACTGTATTATCTTCCTACCGCTGCCGTAATGAGTTACCATGACTTGGTGGCTTAAACAACATACATTTTTTTTATTATTATTTTTAATTTACAGTTCTATCGGTCAGAAGCCCAACACAGGTTTCATGAGGCTAAAAATCAAGAAAGTAAGGCTGCATTTCATTCCTTCCTGGAGGGCTTTAGTGTAGCTTTTTTATGTCCTTGGCGGTTCCAGCTCCTAGAGAGCGTCGCGTTCCCGGCTCACGGCTCCTTCCTCCGCATTCGCAGCCAGCAACGACCGTGCTCTGGTCCCTGCGTCGTGCTCACATCTTCCCACTGAAGCAGGGAAAGCTTCCCCGGACGTAAGGGTTCGTGTGATCAGGTTGGGTCCGCCTGGATACCCCAGGGTCACCTCCCACCGGAAGGTCATACCCTTCGTCACTCCTGCGAAGCCCCTTTTGCCCTGTAAGTCACAGTTTCTGGACATAAACAGACAACTTTCAGGGCCCAGCATCCTTCCGTCCATCAATTTTTTATCTTCGGATTAAGGAACTCTCGCGGGATCTGGAGGTGAGAACCATCTCGTCAATGACGAACGTTTCTATGTTCATTAATCAAACAAACATTTGAATGCCTGACCCACGAGTTTTTTTAGTATCTCTACTGTTAATTTAACACAACGCTCAGCATTAATATGATGACCGTATTAATTACCACCTGGACCTCGATGCAAACACCTTTCACGGCCTTCTTTCCATGGGATAAAATGGCGAGGTCCTACGTGTAAGCCCGACGGACTCTGCATCCTGACATCCCGGGCGGTGTGAATCTTGACCAGAGGCTTGTCGACGGAGGGCTGGGAGCACGAGCCGGGTGCACGGCGATGCCCCCCGGGGGTTGTGCGGGGACCAGCCACAGAAAGCATCCCATCTGTATAACTCAGATGGAACGGAGGGATCTGAACTTAATTTAAGCTTAAGAAAAGCTGATGATTTTATTGCTTTCCAGATTTATAAAGCTACTGGAGATCTTTAAAGAATGAATTATCGAGGATGGAACTTTTTGCCCGAGGGCGGGGTGGAGCAGATGAAGGCCCCGCGAGGGAGCGGGAGGGAAGGCCAGGGGGTGGCGAGCAGCCCACACCGCGTGCTGCATATCTGCTCCTCCCCACCCCCCGTGGCCCTGAACACGCAGGGGCCAGGGCCGGGCGGGCCGTCTCCTCAGGTGAGAACGGACGGAGCGTGAGCAAGCTGGCTCGGCTGGACGCTGTGATGGAGAGCGGGAGCCCTCCGCTCGGGGCTCTGAGCGTGGAACTGGCCGTGTGACTCCCGGGGCTGACTCCCTTCTTTTTGAACCCCGGAAGCCCCGTCTGTAAGGCGAGCCAGGCGGACGCGATGGGATGGGAACCTCGCGCTTTCTCTCGATACCCAGCACGGGGGGAAAAGCGGGGTTTCTGCTCTCCACCCCACCGGCTGCGCTGACGGACACCGTCGAATCGACGTGTGATTTCATTGTCCTTTAGATAAGCCTTGCTCTCGTGTTGATGCTGTTTGGGGATCTTGCGAAAATGTGGATTCTGGTCTAGTCATCCCGGGGTTCTGCCTTTCTGGTCAGCTGCCTGGTGATGCTAGCACTGCCGGCTGGCGGACCCCACTTTGAGAAGGGACAATTTGCACCCTGCCGGCCACTCCATTTCCCTCCGAGCGTCTGACCCCTCGCTCTGCCACCGCGTACCTGCCATGTCCTTGGGTCGGCCAGGTGCTGGCCCATTGGACACACGTTATTGAAAACTCTTTTTGTCGCTGGCAATGGGAGCATGCTGAGGATGAGCCTGAGCAGAGGGCCGTGACCTGGCTGACACTGCCTGGAACACCCAGAGAGTGG
This sequence comes from Macroglossus sobrinus, assembly GCA_004027375.1. Taxonomy (NCBI): domain Eukaryota; kingdom Metazoa; phylum Chordata; class Mammalia; order Chiroptera; family Pteropodidae; genus Macroglossus; species Macroglossus sobrinus. The sequence continues at coordinate 25,774 of PVKZ01004854.1, forward strand.
CCGCCGAGGGGGCTGGAAACAGAGGTCTGGGCGAGGCACCCCCCTCCCACCTCTCGCCAGTCTCTCTGTCTGCTGGCTGAGCTGGCACTGCCTTAAATCAGCAGACAGAACAGCGGGGGAGCTACCGGTTTGCAGTCCCCGGCACCAAGCGAGCAGCCCTGAGTGAGCTAGCTCACGACCCAAACTTCGTACGGGACGCAGGCGTGTGTGTATGGGGGCGGGTGCTAGATTAATAATCCCTGAGACCAGTGAGCGACCCCCATTCCGTTCACCAGGTTGGGGCTCAGGGAGGAGAGGGGTCCTCAAAGGAGAGCTGCAGCCCAGGGAATCTCTGTGCACTGCTGCCCACCCCCAACCCCCTTGCTTTGTGTCTGTCGTGGACCCCGAGAACCAGCGTGCAGAACTGTCTCTGTGTGGGAGGGAGCTGCAGCTGGTGCTTCTGAGCTGAGGGCCCTTTCTGGTCCCTTTCCTTTTCCTGGGGGAAAGGTCTGTCCCCTCGCTGCACGGGGTGATGCCAGGGGCAGAGCTAGCCTGCACGCCGGTCGGTCTGCAGCTTTCCTGGGGCGATTCTGAAGTATTCTGTTGTCCTGGTCTCATGCCCAGAGCCTGCTCACCACGCTGCCATGCCTTCCGCTTCAGACAAGTCCATGACCTTGGAACCGGCAGGCGCCGAGTTCTCAGGAAGTGACTCACTTAGAAGTCTTGAGGAAGTGGGGTTTTAGAGTTGAGAGCCCACCTCTTCCCCCATGAGATCTCTGCAAAGCTTCTAGAACGTTCCAAGTCTCAGTCCCTCCCTCTGAAAAATGGAATGCCGGGAGGAGTAAACAGGACCGCTGAGTTCACCCTTCACCCCAGTGTCACGAACAGGAGCCGGACACCCTTCCCACTTCTCGGGAGCTTCGACTTTAACCCCTACTTCCTGTCCCCAGGCTTGAACGTTGACAAGCCCGTGAGAGCTCACTCCGGTGTGTTTCCGCCCATTCCTCTCCATCAGCTCTGTGAAGCACGGACCTCAGTCCTGGGGGGAGCTCCGTCAAGTTGGCGCTGACATTCCCATTTGTCACCGGAGACGATGGGACGATCTGTGAGGTCGCTCGTATCACCCCTACTGGACTCACGTCGAACGGGACAAATGTCAAATTTCGCCCCTGGGAACTTTATTGGATTTGCATTCCACTCAGAGACCCACAGCGGGAAATGGATTTCCAAATCGTGTGCAGTGTATTTGGAGGCTAAATGTTTTCTGACCTGAATGCATAACCAAGAATTGGCAGACGGTGAATAAACTGTTCTGACCCATGTCAGTGAATGATATCAAGTCCATTTTTAGCCAGAGCGAGTGGTGGAATTTCTTCATCAAACACAACATTTTCCATATTCTCTTAACTTACCACAGAGAGCGGAGATTGGACTACATTCCACTGTTTCTTCCAATACCTCCTCTGTGTGGCTTTCTCACACTACACCTGCGAAATACGATCATGGGAATTTATAAATCGTTAGGAACTTACGAACTATGCATCTGTGACTTAGAAATCGGTAAATTAGAGAAAAGGGCACCGTTTTATATTTACGAATTTTGAAATGGACCCCATCGGGTCACGTTTAAAGTAAGTAATGAAAGAAAAACACTTTTCGATTCAAACCTATGGATCATGGATCATCTTTCCTCGGTTGGAACGGTTCATGTAATGCTGGAGACATCACAAAATACCATTTTCTGGCTCCCTGACTTACTGCTCTGCCTTTAACATTCCACATTATTGCTGAATATTATTTTCGTTAAAAGTCATCATGTTGTCAATTTTCTAATCTAATGCCTAATCTCTAAAATGTGCCCTGATTTCTATTTTACTCCAGCCGGTAATAAGATATTGTTTTTCTATTTTACCATCGATTTTCTATGGTTATCACGGTGTCATCATTTATTACTGTTTATGGTCCCTAACATACATCTTGACGTCCAGGGCAGATATTGTAAAACTCAGGGAAAATATGTGGAGAATTTATAAAGGCCGGAGGACGGTGGGATTGCTATCATGTGTCATTTCTTCGTAAAGCGTTGATAACATATGATCGTGCAAGGATTTCTTGTACACTCAGAAACTTCTCATTTGGGGGTGCTATGCCAGGCTGTGTATCTGAGGTTCTAGGGTTGCAGCAATGAAAGAGACCTGGCCCTCACCTTGTAGAACCCAAGGTCTTGTGGGGGTGACAGACATGTGACTGGGTAAACACAAATAGTGAGGGTTAAGGCTAATCCTTACCATTGCGTATGACTTCGGAGGTGACATAAAGCTTTCACATCTGTTATCTCATTTGATCTCTACACTGGCTCTGAGAGGTAAGAAGGACACTTATTGTTAACCCTATCGACCAGACAAGGAGACTGCCAGGATGGAGGTGGCATTTTGTTGTGGTATGTGGTGATGTTCTAACCAGAGGCGGTTAACGACAGAATCCTAGCCTACAGCTCCACCTCCGTCTGGAGCACGTGGAGGGGCTGGCAGAGCCAGTGGCCGTGACTCCAGGCCTGGGCAGGGCATCCGATCAACCAGGACAGCTAAACCGTGGGTGCCCCTGCCCAGCCAGGCCACAAGGGAGAAGAAACTCCAGGAAAAATGGAGCTGACCATGACCTGACCATGATCTTCATAGAGCCTGTGGCATAGACCTGGCTTATAAAAAAAAAAATACACACAAACATGCATATAGTCTTTTATTTAATCCTTAATGAAACGATGCTTAATTTTCTTCATTTTACAAATGTATATTCTGAGTTTCAAAGAAAATAAGGAATTTCTAAAGTATGGGATCAATGGATTTTATCATAGTAATGAAAAAGATGAAAAAGTTTGGCAATGAGTTGTTCTCTTTATAGACAGATATAGATTACATATTTCTACATCTCTATATAACTCATTTTTATAGACCTCTATGTGTATGTATGATGAGATCGGTAGAGATATTGAGACATTGAGACATTGAGAGATAGAGATGGAGATAGAGGGACGGAGATAGAGACAGACACACAGAGCCAAGGCACAGAGACAGAAACAGGGACAGAGACAAAGACAGATAGAGATAGAGTTAGAAATAGCGAGAGTTCGATATGGCTGTGTTTTTTAACTTCGCTGAGGCATACAGCTGAATGCATTTTCACAAACCAAAGGCACCCATGTCACCCTCAGCCAGCTCAGGAAGCCTGGTATCCACCCATCCCTCAGGCCTCCCTCAATCTCACCCACACCCAAAGGCTCATCTCCAGCTGACCTCTCGCAGCCTAGTTTATCAGCGCCTGTCCTTGGGCTGAAATCAGGCCGTGTGTTCGCTGTTGTGTCTTTCTCCATTCACTCAATATTTTCTTTATGAAATTCAACCTAATTATGTATTTTTCCTGGAGGACGCGAATGAGCAATGCTATAGATGGGCTTTAACTTAAGAGGGGACAGCAGCGTGCTTGCCTTTTTGGTTTGTATTCATGCCCTGGCATTTCAGTAAATCAAAACTGTGCACAACCAGCAGAAGGTTCAGGGGCACAGTTAACGCAAGGCCAAGGTCTGCATTCACGGCTGACCTTTAACTAGCTGTGTGGCTTCCGACAAAGCCCCTCACCTCTCTGTGCCCAGACTCTTTTGTGATTCACCAAGGTTTCTCCCCATTATCCACCTGATACAGTGTTTCTGGGTGTGGTGTCCTATCAGAAGGGATCAGGAATTATTTTGTCCAGATATCTCTTTAGACTTGGGAGGTTAGCTCAGACCTGTTTAGTAATTTGTTAAGATGGCTGTTCAACACACTCCTGACAATTTGTGAACTAGTTCTGGAAAGTTCCATCCCCAGGACTAGTGTGGCAGCACCTTGCTAGGGGCTGGCCTCTCTCGCTCCGGGCGCTTCTCCACAGGTTCTGCTGTGATCACCAGTGTGGGCTTTCTCAAACCGAGCCCAGTAGTGACACTCCCCTGCACAATGTCCTCCATCAGCTCCCAGCTGTCCCCTGCACAGACTCCTGGTTACTTACCAAGGCATTCAGATCCCTTCGAAATCTGAGCCAGGCTGTGAAGGCCTCATGCCCATTCCTCAGGCAAGCCCGTATGTCGGGTGCCAACCACAGACCCAGCGGTTAGCGGAGATGACATCTAGCTAAGCAGGGTCAAATTCAGCCTACTGTCTGGGTATGCAGCCTGTGAGGTAAGAAAGGATTATGCTGAAAAAAGTAATAACAATAATAATATGAAAAGTATAGGAGATTTGAATTTTCGTGTCTATAAATAAAGTTTTATTGGAACACAGCCATGCCCACTCATTTATGTGTCGTCTGCAGTTGTGTTCACGATACAACAGCAGAGGTGCTTGGCTGTGACAGAGAGACCGTGTGGCTGGCAAAGCAGAGAATGCCTACTAGATGGTTCTTTACGGAAACTCTGACTCGTACCCAGAGTTCTCTGTACAAATTCTACTTTCCCAATTGATATGTGGTATAGGAACAAGGGTTTATGTATCTTTTTTAAATGTCTCCCTGGGTGACATGCTCTATTTAATATTGTATCCCGGCCTCTCATACAAAACTTGACTCAGCAGTATGTAAATAAGCGTTTGCTAGCTTTCCTAACCTAGTTGGGTCTATAGTTAAAGTTAGTAGCTCTCGGGTTTAAGGAAGGGGTGGTGAGTGCATCTGTCCACAGGTTGTAGGTAGATCTGAGTTTACAGATGCAGGATTTATGTCAACCAATGGGAGGAAGCCAATTCAGTTCAAGGGCACAGGTATTTGTGATTGGCTGTGGAATAACAGGCATTGTGTTGGGAATACCAAGTTTATACTATAAGGAACAAAAAAGACACGAACGGTCCCCAAGAAGTCCTCCCTTAGTGGGTGAAGTCTGATGCTAACGGCTCGTTTCAACACATTTATTTTTTATTTATTTTTTAACCCTTTTAGTTAAGTTCATGTCTCTTGAGAGAGAGACTGAGAAAGAGGACATTCTTTCAGAAGTAAAAGGGAATTTGGAGCTCACGAGTTTCAGTTCTGTTTTTTGTTGTTATTTGTTTGTTTGTTTGTTTTTTACCATTCTCAAGCGAATTGTTTGACTTTTACTAATCACAATTTTCACACTTGTGCCTTGAGGGTAAAACAGATCAAGCCTAAATTCCCTTTCAGTTCTAATCTATGAATTTTTTTTTATTTTACTATTTTATTTGACTTTCTGATGGACACCTTTCTAACCAATGGCATTCAAGAATTTGACTTGTTTTAATGCTCATGCGTATTCCAAAGACATTATTCAGAGGTTCTTTATCATAAAACCCAAGGGAGACACCTGTATCTTAAAAAAGTCTAGAAAACATAAACTAAAGACTCTCCATATCTACGAGAAGCTACGGCTATATTTCGAAGTTCATTTTTTTAATTACCAATTCACTTCAAACAGTTTCCAAACGTAATAGGAACAATATGGTGCGAGCATTGATGTTGGCTGCCACGATTAGTGTGTTATTAATTAAACTCTTGAGTAATATAATAATTGATGGTTAAAGCCCCTCTTTAAATTTAAAGTACATGCAAACTGTGGCTCCGATTATAAATAAACTCCACTGCTATAGGCTTAAAACTGAAAATTTAATTATTCAGAGCAAATTATTCCATTGATGCTCCATTCTGGAAAAACGCTTCCTGAATATTCTAACGCACTCAGTATGAATGTGTGTCTTTGTGCGTCTCTCTGTCCCCTATTCTCCACGTCCTCTCTGCTTCTGCTCCAGATCGAAGATGAAAATGGTTCACTAGGCCTCCTTTTCCATCCATCCAATCCGACACTCCTTCACTTTGTGGCTAGGGGAATAAACACCACACTCAACGTGATGCGAGCACGCCCACTTAAACATCGCCAAGGGTTTACATACATTTCAGAATGTCACGTAAACTCCTCTACCTTCATTTGCTCTTTCTTCAAGTGTCTATCATCTGAGCATCTTATCTCACACTCACCCTGCGTTACACCAACATCCCTTCAATGAGATCATTGGTTTCATCACCTACAGTCCTTGCACACGTGACGCCTTCTTCCTAGAAGGTTGTTCTCGCCATGATGGCGCCGGGCACCGCTCACATCGGTCCGCCAGTGCTGGAGAGAGGACGTGTGTGGGAGTAAAGGCCCAGTGGGACGGGACAGAGCATCGTATGGCACTAGAAAGTCGTTCGGAGTTCTGGGGCCATTTTAGAAGAGGATGCAAGAACCCTGGGCCAGGCCAGCTATTTACACCCCAGGGTGGGGGGATCCAGAAACCCAGTCAGTCCTCCAAGGTCACTGGCCTCCGTGACTTCTGCTTGCGGCTGCGCAGAGAAGGCCTTCAGTCCGAGCCCTGTGATGAGCATCCGAGTGTCGGTAGCTCCTCAGTCCGAAGGCCTGGTCTTGACTCGGTCCAGGGCGTGCGAGACGGGAGCACCAAGGATGTCAGGTGTAGAACTTTCCACAGGAAGACCGTCCAGGAAGGCGACGAACACGTACACCGATGACTTGGGAGAAGGCCAAGTGTTCAGTTGCTCTAGGGATGGTTCAAATAAATGGTTCTGAAGATTCAAAGGAGGGAACCACCAGCTCTGGCTGGGGACTTCTCGAAAGCCTCCGTGGAGGAAGTAGCACTTGCGCTAAGGATGTGAAGATCAGTTAGACCAGTCGGTCCCATAACTGTCACGGGCTCATCTCTACGCATCCGGTAGGACCCACCCCTGTCCCTGTCCTCTCTACCTGTTATTCCTATCAAAGATTTGGGGTCTTTTTTAGTTTCTTCCGGGGGATACCTTGACACAAACCTATAATTTTTACACTTCCATCCTTGAACTAGATGACTTTCATGACTTTTGCTGCATCTAATCTATCATTTACGCCATTCTTTCATTATTCTTCCCTTTAATGGAATCATTGGGGTTTTTTTTACTTGTATGAATTCTTTTTGCACACGCTCTATATTATATTTTTAAGAGGACAGCAGTATCCCATGCCATCAATTAGAGATGAAGGTAAAAATAAAGACAGTGAGAATAAAACATCGCCGTGGAATTCTAGCTGGGCTTGAGCCTGTGGCTTGCTGTCCCTGTACTAAGAAGGGAGGTTTGGAAATCTGTTTAGGAAGATGTTAAAAATATACATACAGTGGGCCCCAACCCGAAGCTTTCTCCTGGAAGCAACTGAAATTAAGTTGAAAGTGACGGACATTTTTCATGATGGGATGGAGTGCTATCCGATACCACTGCCCAAAACCATCTCTGCCCCCCAAGTGGAGAAGCATGGATGGGAGGGAAAGAGAACCGGGTGCCCATTTATAGACCCAGTTCTGCTCCCCGGTTGGCCACGTAGGTCCTTCGGTGAACACCTGATCCACTGCCCTGCAGGATATGTGGGCCACTCCAAAAGGTCCTTGATATTGGGTCTTATCCAACACATTCATGCTTATATAAAATGTCCCTGAATCCAAACAGCCCATGATGTTTATATACACTTTGGTTTCGAGGATTTGTATCTAAAAATATTATCATATTTTTCTGGTCTAATAATTGCATTGTGGCTCTATTGCCAAAAATAACCGTCCTGGCCTCAGTAGCCTAGCTGATCACAGCACACGATCGAGAACTTTTTGGAGGAGACCCAGTGTCTTCGTAGAAGTTTCGCACAGGACAAAATATCAAGGACTGTTTGGCGTGAACCAAATATCCGCTGAAGGAAGCACAGAGATGCAGCGGCCATGTGTCCACAGTGAGAAGAATAATGAATATTCCATTTTTTCCAATAGGGGCATTCATTTATTATTCTTTAAACACCCATGTGTGGCGATGCGTGCTAGGCCCTTTCCTGGGCTCTGGGGTATCAGAAAGAGCAGGTAAGATGTTGGATGTAGAGACACACTGGGAGTGAAGAAGCAGCCCTTGCCATCGCCATAAGAATAAGCTTTGACGTGTGTCCTTCCGCTCCTGGCACTGTTCTCGGCCTGCCCACCTCGTGGGGGCTCTCTCAGCCCTCCAGTTAGACCTTCTGCTGGTGGCCTGAAGCCTGGCTCTGAGGTCCCGCTTGTGACTCTGTCTTTGAAGCACTGGTTTGTGCATCAGGGCAGGTACTGTCACTTTAAATCTGTGCCCCCCCCTTGCAATTAACATGCCCACGAGATAAGCTCGGACACCAAAAGGCAGGCAAACTATCACAATGACGTCACCATGTTTCCGATTTTAATTTGCTTTTACTTTGTGTGCTTTATTATGATCGGGATGGGACAAACGGAAACGCAATGAACTTCAGAGGTCTGATCAGCTGGAGCCTCAAACTGCTTAATGATGTTGAGAGTGAGGCGTGCCGACGCTTCTCAGCGCCCTCGGAGCAGGGGGATTATCAGAGAGCTCTGGGTTTAGGGATCAAAGGCTTGGGTCTGGTCTCACCTCTCGCCCCGATGTGTGTGCCCTTGGGTAAGTCATTCCCCTGCTCTCGGCTTGTTTTATCTTCTGTCAAATGTGGGTAGTACCCCCTGCCCTGTCTGTGTCTCAGGGGTCTCTGTAGGCTTTTATGGGTATGTCTCAGACCTGGACAGTGTTGAGAGAAATGTAAGCCAAGCCTTGCATTTCAAATATTGCAGAATCTTGCCCCGACCCATTTTCCCTTCAGACTATCCATCTCTTTGTTTTGCTTCTTGCCAAAAGGAAAGCTTTATTAACGCCTACAGATCTGCACACTTACCTTTATATGTTGTTGCATTTGACACGCCTTTACAAGGTTCTGAGATTCACTTTTTCCCTGTGGCCTTTTCAAATTCTATCCCTTGGAAACGATCTCTCCCCCGAACTGCAAACGCCACCAGCATGGTGGCCGGGAAGTTGCACGCTGTTCCCGTAAGTGTGTGAGTTAGTAGCAGGGACCTACGGGCACAGGACTGAAGACCCCACATGGAAGAACACCGCCCTAAAGGATCGCTGACAATTCGGAAGGGCAGCCATCCCCAGCAGAGGGGACAGGACACAGCATTGCAATACGATTTCGTTCATTCAGCGTCCATGGGTCACTGGCATAAAGTGTCCAGGACCCGGTTCGTATCCTGGATGAGATAGCCCGTCCTCACGGATTCCTGGGCGGTCTCGTCCACTTCTATTCCAGTACTCATCTTACCCAGGTTTCTATTATTTTGCTAGAAAATGACAACGAATAATAATTGAACATGCATTACGGGCCCGACAAGAACCCTGCGAAGTATTTTACGTACATTTATTTTTAAAAATGACCATGCACTAATCACATGCTCAGACACCGACATTCTGTCAGTCAAGATGACAATTTCTCATTTAATTCTAACAGTCCCGTGTCTGACACCGGCCCCGTCATACGGATGAGAAAATTGACGTTCAGAGGAGCTGGCTAGATCGCCCCGCCTCACGGCTGACACTTGAACTCACACCCCGCTCGCGGGCTGCCCACCACTCTGTGCCGCTCACTTCCCGAGACGGTGTCGCTCTGCGGTGTGGCCGCGTGGCTCAGGCCGTGCTCCACCCTCAGCCGCTTCGCTGGCTGGAGTCTTTCAATGACATACAGGAGGGAGGCCCTGGGAGCTGAAAAGCCACTTCCGCTGATGACAGGAGAGGCAGGAGAAGGCAAAAACGTCACTGCAGCTAGAAGTAAGGAAGCAGTTAAACAGGCCCTCTACACCCTGCTCACCTCTCTGACCCTCTGCTCAGGGTGAACTAAGAATTACAGGGGGAAAAACATCTCACCCACTGTAACGGCTAAAATACGCCCCTGGGGTTGATTCCGGAAAACCGCTGTTTGCATGTTTGGACACACTCAGTGGACACACTGCGAGGACCTTCTGTGTGTCTCTAATTCCACACCTTGAGGACTTCTAGCCAGGCCCCGCTGGCAGCCCAGACAGCCACGTCTGGCTGCGTGCTTGCCGTTTCACACCTGACCCTGTTGCCAGCTGTGCTCTGCGGATCTGCAAAAACTGAGCGAAACTCCAGCAATGCAGGCTGGGGGGCGTCATCTGCACCCCCGACACACACACACACACACACACACACACACACACACACGCACGCACACACACACACGCACGCACACACCACAGGCACGCGCGGAGCCGTGGGACAGCGCTGGAAGGGGACCTTTGACCCCGAGCTGTGCCGCTCGCTGGCTCTGGGGCCTTGGAGAACGGATGCGTCTGGCCCTGAGCCTCGCTCGACGTCTTCCTTAAGTCACTCAGGGGCGAGGTCCACCAGCCAGGACTCGCGAGGACTGAGCGAGGAAAAGTGGGGAAAGGCAGGTTTTGGGGTTCCTACGGCGTTTTTCCCACTCCTGTGCGAGCCACTCTTTCCTGGTGTCCTATTTATGTCGCTCCCGCCTCCCAGGGCTGTGCACACGGGAACTCTTTGCCGAGACCGCCTGCCCCCGTTGCTGGCACCAGGGTGAGCACTGCAGGGACAAACAGGCGTGTGTCGCCCAGAGGGGCCCCTAGTCTGTCGCCAGGAATCGATGTAGGTGCAGATGTTACCGGTGCGGTGGTCAAGGCTGATTGATGGCTCTTCCGGGCGAGGAGACGGACCAGCCAAAGCCAGCGACAGGGCGTCCGTCGTCTCCCTGGCTGAGAAGGGCCGAGAAGTCGTCCAGGACCTAAAAGACATAATTAATACAGGACCTGCGTCCCTGACTAGGCCAGACTGAGAAGTGAGCAAAGCGGGGTCCGCCCAAGTCCCACAAGGACAGAAAGGGGGAACGCAGAGAGGGGAAGGGCCACCCTGGGTTTGTCACGAGGAGGTGCCCTGGGGTCCAGTCCTGGAGAGTGAGGAGGTTTTGCATGAGGAGGCAGCTTGCTGGGTTTTTTCCTTGAAGAGTGAAAGATGAATGGTCATCGGCGGGTCTGAGAGTGGCCGAGGGTCCATGTCACCCAGTCGAAGGGCACCAGGAAGCTTGGCCTTCTTTCTGGAGGACCTGTCCCTGCCCGAGGGGCGTCAAGGCGATCAACCTGTGCTGTACACAGAGACGTGGGGCTCCCGGTGGACGGAGCGGCAAAGCTTTGAGAGGGTAAGTCAGGTGACCAGACACAAGGAGGCGTCTTGTGACCCGAGGCCATGTCCGGTGATAAAAGGCCTTTGCTCATGTCCGATTTAGGAACAGAGAAAGCCCCTTGAGTGTCCCATCTCTGCGGACTATAAATGGGATGAGACAACGAACGTTTTAGAGTATCTACTGTCAGACATCATGATGGGTGTCCTACGAGCCCCACCTCATTTCCCTCCATTTATCTTCCTCAGATGGAGACTGGGACACAGAAGGGTCGAGAGCCGCCCCAAGCGTTATAGCCAGAAAGGGACAGAGAGAGGGGGCAGGACCCAGTCGGGCCTGATGCCGGGGGTGTGACCTGTCCCTACTCTCCCAAGCACAGCTCAGGTGCTGCACAGAGCTATGTCGTAACCAGGGTCCTACCTGCCGAGGACAGTCCGCTCTCAGAAAGCTCCCTTGGGGAGCTCTGAAACCCCGAATCTTTCCTGGGTGTGCCCATTTTCTCTGGAGCAATGGCTATGACACGTCAACTTTCCTGGGTCCCCAGGGTCAGGGTGCATGGGGAGGATGCAGGTAAGCTTGGTAAGGCTCCGCAGCATGGGGAAAAACAAATTTATCTGACGTGGTCACTCGGGGGCCAGGACATGGCTCTCTCTGTGTCCAAGAAGTGGGTAGATATCGACGGCCGACGATCTGCTCTTCTCTTCCTGTCTTGTTTGATGACGTCCTCTTACTTTCCCGACCTGCTTCTCTTAACCTTGGCATGCAGCAGAGTCTCAATGAAAACATGGTTTCTCTCTTTCCATTGTCCTCTCCTCCAGTCGCTCTTTACGTTTCCAGAATATGCTGAAGACACGGGTGGAGAAAAAAACTGTCTGGCCAGCTTCATCCTAGCCTAACAGGTAGAGGGATAGATCAATAGTTAGATAGATAGATGATAGATAGATAGATAGATAGATAGATAGATAGATAGATAGATAGATAGATAGATAGAAATAGAGAGATAGAAAGATAGATAAATAGATAGAGAGAGAGAGAGATGAGAGAGAGAAATAGAGAGATAGAGAGATAGAGATAGATATATAGATAGATAGATAGATAGATAGATAGATAGATAGAAATAGAGAGAGAGAGAAATAGAGAGATAAAGAGATAGAGATAGAGAGAAAGATAGATAGATAGATAGATAGATAGATAGATAGATAGATAGATAGAGATAAAGTACCTGCATCTGTCTATCTATCTACCTATCTACCTATCTATCTATCATTTATCTCTATCTACCTATCATCTATCATTTATCTATCTATCTATCTATCTATCTATCTATCTATCTATCTATCTATCTATTCATCCAGGGAAATCGGAGAGACCTGTATCCTCCAAGTACCCATCTTTGAAAGAAGAGGTGAAGATTGAGCTTCTGCCCGCGTCACATGACCTCTCTGCTTCTCTTGGTGTGATCCGGCCACCTTCCGCAAGGTCTCCATCACTGTGAAACCCTCCAGGAAGCAAACCTCACCGGGACCAGTGCAAGCATATCCACCAGCTCTTTTATTTTTACTTTCATATTTTTTTTTAAGGACGAATGCCACACTGTTGGTGGCACCGAAAGCAACCACTGCCACGAGTTGAAAAGTTAATGATGGACTGCCCCTCGAAGCCAAACGCAAGTGTTACTGGAAGCGGGGGGATAAGTAAAAGCAGCTGGAGGGAGGATGATACGCCACCACCGTGACGAGGCCCGTGATGTTCCGCGCAGAGTAAACACTCCTTTTATTTTGTTTCTTTAAAGCTCAAGTCCGCTGTGTAAAAGCCATCGTCCCTTTCATGTGGGACAAAAGAGAATTTGGCAAGGGAATTTTCTCTTAAATCCGGGCACAGAAAATACGGCTTCTGAGAACCCTCTTACAGCGGGCTCCTCCTGATTGTGACTTTTATAAACCCCTTCTGAAGTCATCATGACTATTCAATTAGCTAACTTCGTTTTTGCATGATGAAAAGATCCTCTCTCGCCGAACATAAGGCAATTATTAGAAGGTCTCTACAGTCTTCTTTTTTTTAAAGTGATATGAGAGTTCTCGACAAAATAAGATTCGATTTATGAAATCCTAAAATATACGTGAATGCGAGACCTATAAATAAATACTCTATAGTCGAGGCGAAATCTCATTATCAGTAACAATTCTATTAGCATATCCATTGAGCAGAAGGCCTTCTGATGTTATGTTAACAAAATGAAACCCCAGCCTTTGCATTCGACTGGTAATTCTGAGTGCTGAGGACCAGGCATTGCGCTTGGTACTGAGGCTGTGAACATGTGCGTGCATGTGCGTGTGCGTGTGCGTGTGCGTGTGTGTGTGTGTCTGCACGTGTAATTTTTCCTTCAAGAGGTCACATTGTCATGGGAAACTATTTTGCAGCTAAGTTAGTGTAACAGTAAAGCTAAAGTTGACAAAGTGCTTTCTGCATGCGGGTTTCGCTCCAGAAGGTGCACACGTAGCACCTCATTTAAACCTCGCACCCTCTCTGAGAGGTAAGTCTTGCCATCTTCACTTTAGAGATGAAGACAGAGAGAAGAGGGGGAAGGTAAACCATCCATGCTCACCTAGATAGCTCCTGGTTTAGGTGGGGTTACCAGTCAAGCACACAGCATGACACATTACGTAAATACGTAAAATAAAAGCTAGCTCTCTAGGTACGAAAGTCATAATATAAAAAACCATCGATCATGTTGTGAAGAGGAAATTCCTGAGTGGGCTGTGGGGAAGACGAGGTTGGGTAGGGAAAAAAATATTCCAGCAAGAAGAAATGAAGAGAGGACAATACAAAAAAAGATAAACATTAGAGGATTTTTTTTAAATAAAATAAATCAACAACATCAGCAACAAACTAAGAACCTCTAGTCTCAGTGGCAGGTGAATAGCAAACAGTTCTTAGTCACACAGGGGACAGTGGGTCATAGAAGGTTGGACTTGAGACCAATGTGAGCACATCGAAAAATATTCGCAATGCAAAGTTGAGTGAGAAAAGCAAATATGAAGTTTATGTTCACTATTAATGACCATATGTAAATAAACACAAGGACACATGAAAGTTTCTAAAAGATGAATGTAGTTTTTTTTTTTTACTTTTTGTAAGGTTATGGGATATTTATAATTTCATCTCTTTATTCTTTTGCTATCCCAGCATTTTTTTTTGCTATAATGGTCAGGATTTCTTTTATAATATGAAAATATGAAATCAGCAAACAGTTAAGGGACCTTGTATTCTTTGTCATCTTTTTCCCAGTTCTGACATGCAAGAGTCTTATGCCTTTCAGAAAACATATTAGATAGCCAGCACCCAAGTGTAGGCACAGTGGATCAGCCTAACTTGCAACACACGCTTCCCTCAGCCCTCCAATGCTGGGGTCCAGGTGTCTGTCCGCAGCATGTAAATCAAAGCCGTCTTTGGCCTATTAGCTCCAGTGGCTGGAGGGCGGGGCATCGATGTGACTGTGGCTTAATGATACACAAACAGAACAAAGCCGAGAGAGGGGTGGAAGAGGCAGGAAATACCATTGGTGCCCGTGGCTGGCAGGGGACAAACACGTGACGATGTAGGCCCACGACAGGAGTGAACTCGGGTATAGACACATAGTTTGACAGTGAGCTCCAGACCACCGCTCTGAGCCAGGTGATGGCCTGCACTGCTGGTGTCCTAGCCCTGCCTCTCTCTCTCTCTCTCTCTCTCATCTCTCTCTCCCCGTTTCTCTCTTCTCTCTCTCTCTCTCTCTCTCTCTCTCTCTCTCTCTCCACGCTTGGAGGTGGTTTCCCGCCTGAAAGTCCCAGCTACTGACAAGCCACCTGGCTCTGTTTCTCCTCCATCCCTATGTCTACAATCCATCAGTGAGATCTGGCATCCCTCCCCTTCCTTTGCAGCCTTTTCTCTCCATTCTCTTCTTGCTTTTAAACATCCACGTTCTAGCGGGCTGGCGGCTGACTCTGAGCTCAGTTTCTGCACCATTTTTCAAATTTCATGAAACCCCTTTTCCCCGCGAACACAAAGCATTCTACAGTCATGAGTGAGAAAAACGTTCCTGAGTCTATTTTTCTAATTAAATAGAAGTCAGGTCATGCAAACAGTGGTGGCTTACCTGAGACCGGTGTATGCCCAGTTTGGGATGACTACACAGAGAATCGCATGCAATACTTGAAAACACCCAAAAGAACTGAATTTGGTGTTAAGACAAGCATGAAGAATGCTGGTAACTTAAAATTCAGCTTCATATTCAAAAATCACTAGAAGTTTTTTTTTTTCCTGTTTTACATGTTTTGAACCAATGTTACAACGTCAGCAATACATAAAGGATGAATCTCATTCTGACACGGAGACATGCCACTGATCAGAATTCCTGTGAGAACAGATTATATATCTAACAAAGGAAAACCTCAAAACTGCATTTCCTTTTACTTTCATGATTTTAATCAATCTGAATTCCAAACTACATTCACCATAATAGTCGCAATTTATGTGGGGTGACAATCTTAAATTTCTTGGAAATTTTCAAATAGCGATCAAGGTGAGCGAGGTGAAGACAAAGAACACGATCCTTTGTGAGTGTTGCGTGTTGTAATTCTCAAAGTGTTCCACTATTTGTAAATTAATTTTCCTCAAATTAAAACATGATAGGATATGAAATTCTTATTAGATTCTTATTTAACCAAAGGGAACTCGGGTTATTAAAAATACAGAAAAAATAGTGAGCTCAGATAATTTAATTAGGTAATTTCTAGGGCTTGCCTTTTCGTAGATTCTCCACTCATCTATCTCATCGTTCTTCTTCAGCTTTGCTTATGTATTTGTGTATCTTCTCTCTCTGCGTATAAAAAGTAACCACAGACGCGTGCATGAATTCGAGTCTGCAGGTGTAAAAATACCAGTATGTTCTAACAAGGAAGTGAAGTCCCTGCCTTCAGAGAGCCTGAGCGAATGACCCAACGGCTGTGACAATCATCGCTGAACTTGAGTGTGAAGGTCAGTGTGCTCCTCTCCTCCTCTTCCTCTGTCCCCTTTCGATATCTCCAAACCCATGGCTACCGTCCTAGCAGGGCCTCAGGGGAATTGCATGCAGGGGACAAGGTGGATGCCCAGGTCAGGAAAAAGCCAGACCAGGTGCGCTACGGAGGAAAATGAAAGACGCACTCGTAGATAAACATCGACAAACAAAATTATCCACCCCTTGCATTTTTCCTCATTATGCTGTTTTTAAAACACTTTTCCAGCCATTATTAATGCATTCGGTGGGTCACTTGGTCAGGATGTATTGAACGAAAGTCCTGTGCACAGTGATAGGGGTCTGCCTCGTCCCTGCCCTGCACAGCTGCGTTTAGAGGAGAGGGAGAATAAGGGGGTGTCCCCCTCTGCTGTTTGAGGGGAGAGGAGGGGAACAGCAGGCCTGGATTTGGGGCACACGAGCACGCTGGCACGGAGACTGGGGACTCACAGAGCCAGAGCAGGAGGGAGCCAGCGTTGTCTCGGGCCCTCTGTGCAGCCCGAAGGCGGAGGGGTGACACTCTGAAGTTAGCGGGGACAAAGCAGGACGCGACCATCCTTCTCACTCTCCAGACGTGCATTCCGCTGCCCCTCGGAGCAGTGAGAACGCAGCAGCTGAGCAGGAGCACAGAACCGTGTGACTTCTCTAACCGAGGATTTCCTGTACAGGGCTTGGCAGGCTCAGGCCCTCGGGCCAACTCTGGCCCTGACTCCGTCTGTGCAAATGACGCTTTACTGGAACCCGGCCACCCTCATTTGTTTGTGTGTATTCTCTGCGGCCGCTTTCCTACTTTCAAAAGAGCCCTTCTGGCCGGGGAAAGCCGAAAACCCTTCGCGGGAAAAGGTGGCCGGCCAAGCCCCGCCGTGAGAGTCACCCAGCTCGGCGCCTCGGCGAGGTAGACGCTTTACGAGTCAGGCACTGAAGCGACGCGAAACTTGGTGAGTCTGACAAATAAATAAAATATGACAGACCTTCCCAGGCAAAGACACAGAGTACAAGCGAGGAAGACAATAATAATAAAGGGATTCCCATCGGGCTTACAGTTTCAGCCCCGAAGCAAGCCGGATGCCTCTGAGGGCCCCTTTGAGCAGAGAGAGGGGTGGGGACGGGGACCCACGGAGCTGGCAGGGCCGCCACTGGGATGTGAGGAGGGGCTGAGGACTCAGGAGAGGGGACGCTGGACCACACCGGCTTGGCGTCCTCAGGCCGAGGCCAGGAGCGGGCCACAGCTCTCTGAAGACTGACTCCCCATGTGGCTGCTTTGGGGCTCCCCAAATCCCACTTAACACTGACGTGGGGGGGACGTGCAGTTAAAGAATGATTTGCAATTAAAATATGATCGATGTATTATTAATGCCAGGAGCCATTCTGGGGGCAATTTTCTTTTCTCTTGTGCAGTTGGAAGGTTCTACAAGAGGGAAGAGAAAGAGGAAGAGAGGAGGACGGGGGGAAGGTGCAAAGAAGGCAGAGGGAAAGAGGCCCTCTGAAAGAGAAAGTGGGAAAGAAAGAGAGAGGAGGAAGCATCCTGTTTTTTTTTTTTAATGTGTGTTTGCCTTCACGACTCTGAAGTTCTTGCTAATTCCATCTGTCCACAACAGAGCCCTCGACGGCGAGAAAAAGCATTTCCATATGTGCAAATTAGCATCCAGCCTCCCTTAATCTTTGCCGTGGTCCTCTGAACTGGTTGCTGAGCCCGCCTGCCAAACCCGCTAACGGCATCCTGATAGAGGCACGATGGGCCCGAGCGGCCGTGGGCCCTTCACACCCCAGCTCCACGCCGGCCCTGCTCTGCTCTGCTCTGTCATCCCCACTCCGACCCAGGGGGGTCGCTTTGCTCAACTTCCGGCAAACATGTGGCGCCAGCAGCAAGGTCTGCGTCCCTCCAGACTCACCCGTCTTGCTGCTAAGGAGAGCAGACTCGAGGAAGGTGACACCCAGGTCACCTGGCCCAGCAGCCACACGTACACCCAGCCTGGCTGTCAGAGGCTCCGGAGACCATCCCAATCTGAGTGTCCCCTCAACCTCTGCTTCAGTCTGGCTTTGGACTTGGCACTTTATTCCTACATTCATTTATCCAACATGCACTTATTGGATTCTTCTTTTATTTTTAAATTTTACTTTTACACCTACAGCACCTGGTCTTCCTAGGTGGTCTCCCATCCAAGAACTTATCAGGCCCGACCCTGCTTAGCTTCCGCGATCAGACGGGATCGGGCTTGTTCAGGGTGGCATGGCCGTAGCCCCATTTATTGGATTCTTATGAGATTCAAGGAAATAGCAGAAAATGGACACGCCTCTCAGTGTATGATTTTGGTTTCCTAGGTTTCATCTTTTGCATTTTCTTAAAATTTTGACCTGAGCCCATCTTTTTTACCCACCCCATCTTGATTCCCTGGGGGTGATTTTGTCTCCTTCTCCAGCTCTGAGCACCATGAACCCATCCTTCTCAAGCCTCCTTTTGAGATGCAGCAACACGCCCCTTCGGAGGCCTCCATGAGTCTGTCCGCTATGGTGTACAGCTGGCGAGACTGGAAGGAATGGTCCTTAAGGTCACCGAGCAGGACAATGCCATCCCCTACCCCACTCGCTGAGAATCCCCACGCTGCTAATAAAATTTTTGTTATTGCTGTTACATAAATGAAGTGCCAAAGATGTGTTATGGAGGGATATAGCCACTTGCCTCTCTCTCTGTCTCTGCCCTTGTCATTCCGTTTGGATATCAGACTGTGAGAACCAAGATACATAATACATACATACACACACATACATACACACACGCACATGTATATGTACATGCACGCACATGCATGTGCACACATATGTATATGCATACGTGCATATATACATGCACATGCATGCATGTGTGCACGCATGTATGTGTGTGCATGCAAATGCATGTGAACATGCATGCACTCACAAACATGTGCACACACATATGTGTGCACAAGCATGCACGTGTACATGCATGTACATACATACATGTGCAAATACCTGTGTGTGCAAACATGCATATGTGGCACACCCATGCACACATGTGTGCGCACACATGCATACATATGTACAAAGCCGGTGGTTCTTACTGTTATGGTTCATTTTGAGGTTGGCACTGCAAGGCCCTGTAATGCATAATGGGTCAGACTCCTTGCAGCCACCTCTGTATGGCCCTGGGCTATTGGAGAAGAAGGGGCCTCACGTGACCAGGAACAGTCACTCAGTGGTGGAGGTGATGCTCTGTGTGTCCAGTCTCCCACTTCAGACGTCCTGGGCTGTGCTTCCCAAAAGCTAATGCTTCCTCCTAACACCATCTTCACCTTCACCTGGATCTTCAGACAACAGGTGAGACAGGATGCTCTGATTTGTCTCCTCCAGGGTCACTGAGAGTCATGAACCCTCCACACACTCGTGACCCTACACGATGACCCTGTCTCGCCCTCATTTGCATGGTCCCAGATTCCCTTCTGAGGCATGCCACTCCAGCCGTGAAGAACTTCAGAGAACAATCTAGAGAATTCCAGATCGTGCAGGCTGACAGGTGCAGGCGGGGTGGGAGGGGCGGGGCTCAGAGAGCACACTGTCTTCCGTCCTGACCCCTTAGTTTACAGGAGAGGAAGTCCCAAGGAGCCGGATGACGTGAGATAAGCGCTTCACTGCAGTGAGGACGTGGACGAAATCATGTCACTTTCCAGCACGTCAAAATCTGCTCCTCAAGGTGCCGAGGACAGACCGAGAAGACGGAACAGGAAACGTGGGTGCAGGCGAGCAGCCCTCAGACCCATGGACGGCCACCCCAGGGAAGAACAGTTACCCTGGTCCTATTTGGCCCAAGAGGACGTGCTAGGACCGGTAGACAGGAAGTCATGGGAGAGACAGGTATGGGGACTCAAGGTAAAGAATCACTCCCTGACACGCAGAACTGTCAAAATCTGAAAACAACTGTATCAGGGCGAGCATCAAATAATTGCTGTTGTTATCACAATGGACATCATGAGATAATTGTCCTTCGTGAAGAGCTTTATAGAACGCCGATCTCTTCTCACAGGATGAGATGTGTACCTTGACCCTGACACCATCCCTGCGAGGCAGGCACAAATGTTCACCCACCTTTGATGATTGGGAAAGCGAGGCTCACACAAGCTCTCAGGACTCATAATATGCAAAGCTCAAAGTCAGGGTGGACCTCCTCCTTCCAATCCTGTCATTATCACAAACTCTCCAGGTCCGATGGTGGTCGAGAAGACAGTGGGAAGCTTTTGTACATGACTCCAGCTTTGCATGGGGCTCAGATAGAGCAAATGAATGTCCCTCCCGAAGGTTTAGATCCTAGGGCTTCTCAGGGGACAGATGACCCATGGATGCAGAGCTAGCTCGCAGGCAAGGTGGCTGAAAGCTAACCCTGCCTTCCACACACTGGCCTTCTCTGTGTTACCACCAGCTGACTGCTCGCAGAGTTCCTTCTGCTGGAGGTGTTCTTCCTTCTACTTCCTACGATTCTTAGTAAGCATTAATTTAATTGTTAGACAAATATATTTAGAAAAAAAAATATTGAACTCACATCAACTAGTATCTTCCCAATTCTTTATTTCAAGGTGCCTCCAAATGCCCACACTTTGTCATTCTTAAGCTGGTCTCCAATTTGTATTTCCTTTCCTGTATCTTTGATCAGACAATAAAAGCTTTGAGGACAGGATTTGGGTCTAATGTACCCTAAACATATGTGTATCTGGCACATTGTAGATACTAAGTAAATTTTGAATGAATGAATGAATGAAATAGACAATAGATAGGTAGATAGATAGGTAGATAGATAGATAGGTAGATAGATAGATAGGTAGGTGGATAGATACATACATACATACATACATACATAGATGATAGATAAATACATACATAGATACACAAATACATACATACATACATAGATGACAGATAGATAGATAGATAAATAAATAATGATGATGATAAATAGATGATAGATAATAGATAGATACATACATACATACATAATAGATGATAGATAGATAGATAGATAGATAGATAGATAGATAGATAGATGATAGATAGATAATGATGATGATAGATGATAGATACATATATATATACATATGTACATAGATGACAGATAGATAATAACGATGATGATAATAGATGATAGATAGATAATAATAATGATGATGATGATGGATAATAGATAAATAGATTAGATAGATAGATAGATAGATAGATAGATACAGATATAGATATAGATATAGATATAGATATAGATATAGATATAGATATAGATATAGATATAGATAGACAGACAGACCAAGCTTGTTAGAATCTGCTTGCTTTAAGATATCCAAATTTTATCTCCCCCATATGCCCACAAGACTTTGGCTCCTGGTCCAAGAGAGGTAACCACACCTGGTGGCTTGGCCAGCTCAGATATGAGAAGGTCCCCTCCACTGCTAATCCTGACTCGCCTGGTGGTGCCAGGAACAAAACCACAGCCTCTTAAGCATAGCAGACTCCATATGCTAGCCCCCTAGTCTGCTAAATCACCAGCCAGCCTAAATTTGAAACATTTCTAAAGTGTTATACAATGTTGCAATAATGTTTTTACAAAACAAAGGCTGAGTTACTGGAAGCCATGTTCGACCAATCAGCGTCTCATTGAAAGAGGCGCCCTGCCGGTACCATTAGTGACACAGTGTAAAAAACTTTATGTATGGATCACAGTCAAGGCTCCGCCAGGAAACATCTGCTTGGTCCGTGGGGAAAGGATGGCGAGGGGCTGGGGGTGAGGTGGGGCTGGGGACAGGGCCAAGGAGTTGAGGGGACGTGGCAAGCGGCTCCGAGTCCAGCCAGGCTCCACTCTGGGGTCCCAGGGCCCAGCTGTGCTGTGACCACCTGGGAGACAAGACTTAGGGACCCGAGTCAGCAGTGTGACTTGACACCCGAGTTCACACTCACCCTGCCCGGCAGTCGGATCCTCCCTGGGGCCTCGTGCTCTGGGCCCGCGTTGGTGGTTTTCACGTCCCGGGGAGGGAGGCAACAGCCTTGCTCCCATCTGGGCCCGTCAGGCCACACTTGGCATTTGCGTTTGCATGCTTGATGCTGAACACTGAGTGTCCAAGAGCATGTGCAGGAGAGACGGGGGTGCCGACGGCATGAAAATCCAGGGCGTGCAAAGAAAAATATCGCGAGTATAATGAGTCAACTGGAAAAGAAGATATTGACTTTCAGGGGGTGAGAAT
This sequence comes from Macroglossus sobrinus, assembly GCA_004027375.1. Taxonomy (NCBI): domain Eukaryota; kingdom Metazoa; phylum Chordata; class Mammalia; order Chiroptera; family Pteropodidae; genus Macroglossus; species Macroglossus sobrinus. The sequence continues at coordinate 48,077 of PVKZ01004854.1, forward strand.
GGTCTTTAAATAGCTGAAGTGCTGTAACTGGGGGGAGCTGGCATTTGTTTCCCCCAAATCTGTGGCTCATTCGGGCCCCTGGTTGTTAGTTTTTGCATGGATGGATGGATAGGTGAATGCGTGTAGAACACATGGATTGGGACCCTTAGAAAGAAAAATCACACAGGGTGTTCTCACCTTGTTGGAAGACAAGGACTGGACTTTTAAGAGAGACCCCTCCTGCTGCCAAAGTTAGGGGATCCCCTGTCTCCAGGGATGTTTAAGCGTAAAAGGACAAGACTGCCTGTCCAAAACGCTGAACCAAAGACCCACACATCAAAGGGGGTGATGACAATTAGGCTGCGTGAGCTGCGTTTAAAATAGGACACTTCTCTTCGGAGCTGAAACCCTGCCCAGCAAGGCTTAACCAGGGGGACCGCGTGTGGGTTCTGTAGACGAGTTTAAGGGGCAGGGCGGCTTCCGGGCTGCTGGATTTGGGGGGTTCAGTAATATCCCGCACCCCGCCATGCTCAGCATGGTGCTGCCACAGTTCTGGGAAGGACAAGAAGACGCAGAGAAGACGGTCCAGTGGGAGGGTGGGAGGGTGGACGTCACACCCCAAGGATTCTGCCTTCTCTGAAGCGCACGGGGAAACGGGAGCCAAGGGGCCTAGCTCAGCAAACAGCGAGGGGTGAAAGGGATGCCCGTTTGCCACGTAAGCACCAGCAGTGACCGCCACAACACGTTACATTTCCTTTTCGCCGGGGGCCCGTGGTATTTTTAACTCTTAATATTCAGTGGACAAGTGCACTTGAGAGACAGACATGCCACAAAAGTGTGTGTGTGTCTCTCCCCACTGTTCTTGGGTTATGTGGTTCTTCAGCGATGTTTGGAAATCGGGTGCGTGTGCATGGCGTGTGCGTGCGCTTGCGTGAACCGCTCATATGCAGATGGAAGTGTAACACACGTGTGCGTGCCTGAACCGAGTGTCAATCCACTTGTCGATGGGTGGAGCTTTCCATATTGGTGCCATGTGTCCTGGTGTGAACACATATGTGTATATATGCACACACACACACACACACATTCATGTATGGATTTACATATGAAGACATCAAGTATATACGTATAGACATATACTTCATGCATGTACATATATACATATATACACATGTACTTGAAGAGTGTATTCATATATTAAATACATACGAAGAGTGAAGAAATTAAATACTTCCTTTCTTTATTCCTACCTACTATTCTAGTGTGTGCGTGTGTGCACGTGTGTATAACTGTTTACATGATTTTTTCATAAATGAATAACTAGGGCTTTTACCGTTATTTTGATTCTTCTACCATTGTTTTGATTCTTCATGAAGTGCTGAGGCGAGTATCTTTGTAGTTTCCACACACGTTGCCATAAACACACTGTATCAAAGTGTCTGAGCATATTCCCCCCGACGGTCCCCGCGGGCACCCCTCGGATGAAACGCTGGGCCCAGCCCACTGTGCTCTGCCCACTCACTGCTGTTTCATTAGACTCTTTGATCTCGCCGACTGCTAGGTGGAAACTAACATCTCATTATCGTCCCCGTTGGCATTTCTTCGTCACGAGTAAAGGTTGCCTATTTTCACGTGCCCAAGAGCCATTAGCATCCCCTTCTCTAGAAGAACTACCTGTTCTCATCCTTCGTCTATGTCCCCCCCCACAAACTCACTAGAATTCCTTCAATGACTAAGCCCCAGAGACACTGACCAAGACGCTCTGTCCCGCTTCTCGTGCCACGAAACGATCCGGGGCGTGTGCACACGTGTGACGACGTGTGGACACGTGTGACCACGTGTGCACACGTGTGACCACACACGCCTCGTTTCTGCGCACTCGAGCGGGCACGAGAGGGCTCATGGGTTGTCGTCTCATCTCCACTCCGGATCCGGGCAGGGCCGTGATGAGGCCACAGCCACTCGGAACCCTGGCCGGAGTCTCATGGTGACTGTGACACGCCAGAGAGAAGGTGAGTGTGACGGCCCCTCGCACACTCTTAGAAGAAGCCCAGTGTGTGTCTGTGGGCCGAGGCGCAGCCTGTCGTAAATTGTGCTGCATGGAGCACGTGTCACTTATTTTCACTTCATCTGGACTCATCTGTTGTTGATTTTGTTGGATTCTGTTGATTTCAACAACAAAAGCCAACGGCAGGATGAAAACCTTGAATAAGGGACACGGGCTACTGGGGCCACCGCCATGGCGGGCGGCCCACCTCTCGGACGTGGAGGGTTAGGGGCAGGATGGTGACCCAGGCCCTTTCCTTCCCCCCGCAACCTACCCACCCCCCGGCCTCATCCCAACGTTTGACCCCTCAGAATCTGAGCCTCCCTCCTAAGGACACTGCTCAGAGCCCACCGACTCACAGCCTCGGGGGGCCCGCGTCCCCCGAATTCCCAGCTCTCAGCGGGCGGAGGTGGTTCTGAGCAGAGCAACCAACGGCGACCCGAGTCTCAATCTCCACTCCCGCCGTCCCCGTTTCGGGATTTATGAATTATTAACAAGACCTCTGTTTGTACTGCCGGGCTCTCGCTTCCTCCGCTTCCTCCAAATTAAATTACTGAGGAATATATTTGATTACAAACATACTTAGTGAATGTTTTCATTGTTGCTTTCTGTAGCTTCCTTTGTACGAAAGTGTTACAATGTCAAAAAGTCCACCGCAAACATGGTGCGGGACCATTTAAGGCAAACGCTGGGCAAATGGAGTAATCAGAAATGAAAACCGCTTTAGGGCAATAGTGAATATAATTTGTCATCGCTCAGAAAAAAAAAAAGAAAAGTGGGGGGTGGGACACTGCTTCCAGCAGCTCAGGGTTTCTGGAAAGAGAGAGTTCAAGTCCATGTACGAGTCTGGGTCCACGGCGTCCCCTCGTTCTTCTCGTGTGAACTTGACTCGAGTGAGGGGGTGATCCCTCTGGGCCCTTCTCTTATCTGCAAAGCGGAGTAATAAGTCTGTCCTCGCTACTCCAGAAAGCCTCCAAGAGAAGCAGTTTTATCACGTGTAAATGGTTTCCAGATGGAAATGCTAATGATGATTTTACCAGGGGTAAAGGACACACTCCACCAAACGCTTCGTGGGCAAAGCCGGCCCGGGCGAGGCGATGTGGTAACTAGGACTCGGGGTTCGGGCTCTGGCGGTTCTGTGGGTGCTCACTGCACGGCCCTGTCTTCTTGGACCGGCAGCCCCGCGAGGAGCAGACACACCCTCAGAAGGATGGCTGGGGTTCACCCGGGGAAGGCTAGCGCTGTAGGTACGAGCCGGGCTTTCTGAGCGGAGACGGAGGTGATATGTTAATTAGGCTGAGAAGGGTGAAAGGGGTGTCAGGATGGAGGCCCACTGCAGGTTTGATCAAGAAGGGAAGGTGAAACTTCTAGAGGGATCGGGAGGATGGGAAGGATGCTCTGGGTACGGGAAGGGGGACCAGCGTGTGTGCACTGACCCTGGGGTCCGAGAGAGCTGAGCGGAAGCCCAGCGCACCTGTACCAGGTAAGCCTGGGGCGGAGAGAGGGCAAAGGTGACCGGGAGCTGACTGTAGCGACCTTCGAAGTCACCTGTGAGCTGGGGTATTCTTCTGCAGCCAATGGGAACCCTTGGGATGCTCAGGTAACAGGCTGTCATCACAACCCCATCTTTTGGAACGATAACTCGCTGATGACTCAAAGCAGCGGGGTGGACCGAGAATGGCTTTGGGAGCCTGAGATCCCTGAGTTTGACCCCGGCCCTGTGCTCCGGCTGGAGAGCTTCCCCGCTCTGCACCCTATGTTCCCCGTCTGTGCACCCCTCCTCGGATTCGCGAGCACAAATGAGACCGTGCAGGTGAGGTGGCTTGCCCGGTGCCTCCCCCAGAATGAGACAACCATCAGCTCTCGTCTTGCTCTCCCTCCAGAAAGGCTGCTCTTGCATCCCCCACTACACATGGGAGACAAGCACCTACGAACGGACGGGAAGAGGGTGACCTCGTGTGACCACACGCAAGTCACGTTTACCCCCTCGGCCCCAGCTTCTCCAGACATACAATGAGAGGGGGTCAAGCAGGCCCATTCGGTGGGGGGCCACCCCATCCAGCTTTCACTGCCCCTCACGTCAGCAAAGGGACATGTGGGAGGCAGCGTTCGTTTACAGGGACCAGCATCCAGGGGCCCTGCTCAGACCCGAGCATGACAAACGGCGTTTCGTTCGGGCTACAAAGGCGCCAGATGCGGACTTTAATGAAAAGACAGTGGCGCCCCCCCCACCACCACCATATCATCGCAAATTAAGTCCATCGATCCACACACACAGCTTGCGGTGCTGAAGTCATAGTTTGAAGCTCAGCGGCTCTTCTGGTGAGCACATGCTGTCTCACTCCGTGTGTTTTTTTTTTCTTTTCCTTCGACACACATTTACTGAGCACCTACTAATGCCAAGAACCACCCTAATCCCCGGGGAAGCCGGGACGACAGTGGTCCTCTTCCTCTATCCCCCGACATCGCCAGGAGCCCTGAAGGGCGCTGGCTGCGCTCACCAGCCCCTGCGGGGTGGTTCCAGTCAGGCGCCCGGTGGACCGTGGGGCGGCCGATGGCGTCACCGCCGGTGCTAGGGACGGTGCGTGTGGGGGCGGTGTCCCTGCTGTGGCTGCTGCCGCTGCTGCTGCTGGTGGTGCTGGTGGAGGGGACGCTGGTCTGGGCGGTAACAGTGGTTCTGGTGCCGACACCGGAGATAGAACTTCTGATGGAAATGCCCATCGTGATGGCCGGGGTTCAAATTTTAACCTGGAAAATTACTTTGATGCTGTTATTGTTGTCAGTGCCACTGCTTTCTAAGTAAGTGTGTGTGTGTGTGTGTGTGTGTGTGTGTGTGTGTGTTTCCCTACAAAGGAACACATATGCCTTATAAAATCGAATAAAATACTCGCCAGGAGAAGGTGAAAATCACCCACGATTCCACTACCAAGATTTTGATGGAATGTAAAACCTTTATGAAGCTTTTGATACACCTGCTTTTCCACGTGCCCATGCATTTTATAGAGACTAGATCATTTGATAACCTCTCTTTTTTTTCCGTTCCATCAAACGCATCGATCCCTTCATTTCTAAAAAGCAAAAATAAAAATCGCAGGCTTCATCCCCTTTTAGTAACTAATTTCTCTCCCTATTCTTAAAGGCATCCTATCGCCCCATTCTCAGACACTATGATTCCCTACTCTGCCAGTTCTTGAGTGTCCGTTCTCTAAATTAGAGCAAGGGCCATGGGCTTGAGGAGAGCAGGACAGAGTTTCAAGGTCAACCTCCACGCGGAGGTGGGTGACGTTGAAACAGGTTCTTGCTTTATCCCTCCCAGAGGCTGACATCCTCTCCTGTGGGGTGAGGATAAGAAAGCCCACCTGCTTCTAAGGGCATCTTGAGGCTTAACTATACTGTGACATGCGAAGCGTCCAGGCCAGTGACACGGACCCAGCGGGGACTCGGGGCGCCCCGTGTGCTCCTTCCCGCCCCACCCTGGGTTGCTTTTGCTTCAGACTCATCCGCTTAGAAACCTGGGCGACTGCTGGAGTGGGTTCTTCCAGATCAGGAATAGAAATGCTGTGTGGACCCGTAAGGTCCAATCTTTCCACGGTCACTTTCTTGCTCCCTTACTCCGCCTCCGTCTCTCCCTCGGTCCCGGTCCCTCTACCTCGTCGGTCAGAGTTGTGCCCTGCATCGCCGTGGGGACCAGAGTACCACTTCTCTCTGCCACCAGTGATGCGGAAGTGGTGAGGAGAGGGGCGGGGAGCGGGGGCCTGATCCTAGGGTTGGAAGAAAAGGGGAGATGTGTGTCTGGCTTACCTGGTGTGGTGAGTCGAGACTCGGGATGCATTTTTGTCTTTTCCACCAAGGGACCCATATTGTGAGTGACAGCCACGTTCCCAGGCGAGCCCTTCAAAGCTGTTCCCATCCACGAAGTCTCCAGCGTGTAAAGTAAACAAGAATGTTTGGTTTCCTCGAACGCGCGCCAAAGCCAGGTTGATGACAAAACAGGAGCAACACAGAACCCGTTCTCCCCGGATAGGTGACTCCGGGGCTGTGGCATTCGCACTGCTACATAAAAAATGCCCGAAGGGAGGGGGAAGGCGGAACAGAGGGGCGCCTTTATGGTAGGGGCGCTTCCAAGATGCAATTGTGTCTGGTAAATACTGTAAGTGGTGAGGAGACGGTTGGTCCGGGCAGGTTTAGGGAGGGAGGGTTTGCAGGCAGGTCCCGAAGCAACAAGCATGGCAGGCGAGAGAGGTGCCGAGAATAAACTCGAAGCTGAGCAGGGGAGGAAGCACGGGTCTCTGGTGGGTGCGACCGAGCAGAGACGGGACGGTAGATGGGGGGCCGTGGGGCACGTCCGTGGCGCTTCGGGCACCCTGCAGCTTCTCCGAGCGTTTCATTCTGGGTGTGTGCTTCCTGGAGCTGGGCCTCAGACCGTTTGCACCCACAAGCGCAGATCCCGGCCGCCCAGCCTCCCGCGTGCTGGTCCGAGGACGTGGCATTGTCAAGCGGTCACCCTTCTCGCCTCCACGAACACGATGGACCCGCCTTCCGAGCGACGGTGAGCTCCCCCCGGCCACCGGATGACGGCATCCCAGAGCAGGCGACAATCTACAGTCGTGCAGCTCAGACTCACTGGCAGCGCAGAACGGTCTCTCAAGAATCGTCTGGACTGCACCCGGAGCAAGGCTTTGGGGGTGAGGCTTGCGTTTCAACGTCTTTTGATCTCGTATCGACCTGCGAAGGCGGGAATTCTTCTCATTTCCATCTTGCGAATGCAGAAGCCTGGGTCAAGGTGACAGAGCGGGGTCAAGGTGACAGAGCGGGGTCAAGGTTAAAAGGTTGATTCGTAAGGACACGAGTCTGAGTTCCCGAGCCCGCTTCCGTGCTCCCGCACATGGGCTGGTCTGGGTGTCCACGCGAAGCCGTTTTGTGAGCTGAGGACACTGGCGTGAGTCGACTCGCAAAGGTCACACAGTGACTCACGGGCACGTGCAGGGCCGGACCTCTCCTCCTGCTCCCCACTTCCCACGGCTGCTCCCCTTCAGCGTCTACCTGAGTCCCCTTCGAGAAGGGGCGATGTCCCTCCTCCCGCCACTGCTTCCTGGCTTCGTGGCCTCACCCCCGGTGACAACGGCAGCAAATCACTGCCGACCCCGCCTCCTTTCCCCAGACAGCGGCAGGGGTGCAGGGGACAAGCGCGGATGGCGGGGTCCCTCCCTGTCACTCCCGCCTTCGAGGGGCGTCTTGGGCTGCAGGACGAGAGAAGGATCTGTGGGCAGATCTGTGTACACGAACGCGGTTGACCGTAAACCTCACGAATGCTCGTAAAACGTGCTGCTGGGTGGTGTTTTGGTCGGCACTTGGAACTCCGCAGGCAAAACCAAGAAAGGGTTTCATTCAATTACAAACAGAGAAAGTTAAAAAAAAAAAAAAAAAAACAACCCTGAACTTCAGTTTACTATTTCCAGGTGTCTACAGAAAGAAGGAAAGCTTCACAATCTTTGTCAGACCCACGAGGGGACTTCTCACCCAGCGCCGTTCCATTTCTGCCTCCCGTGTGTGAGAAGCCACCTTCTAAACCAGGAGGTAAGTAATGCAAGTGTTTGATTTGGTTACACATACTCATTCAGCTCCAACAACCGACCAGACTGTCAGGAAAACGTGGTACGTTTTAATCAAGCCGATATTTAGCCGAATACAGCGAAACCCCGTAAAAATGTGTTTTTCCCCCCAGAGGGTGGCAAATGGAAAGGCATTAAGCAAGGAGTGTTGTGTGTGTGTGTGACCACCTGACCACGTCCAGAGGAGATACATGTCACACGAGGGGAAAGGTGACAAGTGTCGTGGTTAACAGTGGACGCCTGTGTGGGAGCCCTGTATGCAAGGACAAGAAAACTTCCCCACGGGGACGCGGCTGCCACACCCCTCGACAGGCCCGTGACTGTCCCCACCACCCTGTGGGCTCCCACGGGCAGTCACGACGGTGGAGGGGAGTGTGGAGACCAGGCCAGGGTGCCCAGTGGCCGGGGACCCGGTGCTCATCAGTCCCTTTATTAAGCCTCATCCACCCTGGTGAAGTCACCTGAAATCCCAACGTGTCCTTGGCTGATTATGTAAAAAGGGCTTAAAATAACCCAGTTATTTCCAGAAACAGTCGTCCCCAGGTGCTCTCGATCCCTTTACCCCCCGCAAATCAGATCGTCGGCCGTTTGCTGAAGACACCTTCGTGGTAACAGCGAGACACATCTGAGCGGAAGCGCCTTCCTTCTCGGCCCCGGGGCGGTTAGGGCTCGCGGGGGGTCACGTGTGCTCATGGAAGCTGGCTCTGCAGTGTGTGCTAGTCCACCTACGTCACGGGCCGGCTTTCATCACAGGGGAAGTAGTTCGAAAAGACAGATCGTCCAGGCACCAATGTGCAGGCGCACACTAGGTCTACGGACTTGGCGTGGGCTCACCCCGGCAACCATCCGGCAAACTTCTAAGCTTACGGATCTTTGGGTCCTGATCCCCGGGTGACAGGGGGACCTGCCACCAAGCGGCCGGAAATTGGCCTATGCGGCCGTCAGAACATACCGCACCTACTGCGTGCAGCCTCACCAACCTCTAAGATGCCACTGTCACGTGTCCTCCTGGCTCCGTGCTCACACACACGTGCTAGGCTCAGTGTGAGCCTGAGACGCACGCTTGCTCCGAAACCGTTCCTGGTACCCAGCTATGGTGGGCAAGAAGCAGGTCCCCCTCCCCGGATCACAGACCTAGCTGGTGTTGATCAAAAGGAGCTGTGGATGGTTGAGTGGCTAAAAGGTCTTGGCACCATGTGCAACGACCCTGTGCTATACTGCCTGCCGCCACCAAGCCCAGGCTCCGAAACCCATCTCCAGCCCACCGTCCCGGGCTTGATAAAGACCCAGTGACGTTCACGCCCTCTGGGTTTGACATGAATATCCTGGGACTTGGCAGGTCTCAGTGGTTCTCAGCTGGCGGAGACTTGGCTCCCTTGGGTGCATTCTGCAATGTCTATGGCCAGTTCCCGTTGTCACAACTCAGGAGGTGGGAGGGGGTGCTGCTGGCATCCAGGGGGCGGAGGCCAAGGGTGCTGGTCCACACCCTGCCGTGCACAGGATGGCCCACAGCCGGAAAACACCCAGCCCCGAATGCCGCGAGAAACCCAGGTCTACACGGACGACTGCTTTTGTCGAAAAGCTTGGAAACTATTTTATCAAACAAACGAAAATTTAGAATTCATACAAACATCGAACCCATGTGATTTGTTTTATTTTTCTCTGTATGCTCTGCCTTCTCTATTATAGAACATACATATATACTATAATTATATATGATATTAAAAAGCGTGTTATATGTCATTAGAGATATTATTATAATTAATAACGTAGTTGCATGTCCTAGTGATATAAATAACAATAAAATGGCACCATGCTGCGTAAGGATTATCTATCCGGTTAAAGGGAATACGAAGGCACGGATAGCAGGACGGTGAGCTACCAACGGAAGGCCGCTACGCGCAGGTTATAAGCAACTCCGCTGTTCACTCCGGATATGCAGTAACCTGCAGGAACACACTGGGGCCGCGTGCCGATTCCCGGACCCCACCCCTGACCCGCCGAAGGGAATCACCGGAGCTGGAAGCCAGGATTCTGCAGAAACTCTTCAGCACTTTGGTGTATACCCCGGCCCTAGTCCTTTGGAAAGAAAACGTTTTCACGTCGGCAGCCACAGGTGACACCAGACACAGCTGCAAGCAGGGAAGATTCCGTGGGGAGATGTGTGGACAGGGAAGCCGAGGGTGAGCCTGGGTCCCCAAGGCCAGGCAGCGTGTCCCTCGTGTCCCAACAAGCACCTGCTTCTGTGCTTGCCTCCTCCTCAGCCACCGAGCCTCCCGTGAGAAGGGCAGCGAGGGCTGCTTCTGCACCTCACCCAGCAGGACAGCCACCACCCCCTGAGAACAGGGAACGGGGTGGACCCCCAGCAAGTATTTACCCCCAGAAAGTCAGCCGCATCATCTTTTAGATGGAGGCTGGGTCCAGCAAGCAGTCAACTCTCTTCCTTCTGACTGGAGTGCAAAACCCAAATCAATTACTCATAAACATTTGTGATGAGATTAATTTAATTTTTTTTCTTAAACAAAGAGGGTAAATTAAAAGAATCAGCTTGCTCCTTCCCACACTGTAGTGACAAGATTAAAAATTAAATTTATACATATTTCATTTCTACATAATAAAGCCTTTTTGCAAAAAAAAAAAGGAAAAAAAGAAAGAAAAACACACACACACTTACCACGGTTGCTCTAATTAAATCAAAGAAAATTGCCTGCAGCGACGTTAGGGTATTACGATGAAGGCACTGCCAAAAACAGCCCTCGGAAGCGTTACACGCCACGCCGGGTTTGAAAACCAAGTCAGCTTTTGGGGTGCGTGTGGGGGGGAATTTGGGGGCCGCTTTGGGAAAGCGTGGAGCATCGTCCTGCATCGCACACAAGGGTGGGAGCTGGATTCGTCTACAGGAGTCTTTGACAGAAACGAGATCGAATTTTGGTTAAAACAAAACAAAACAAAACAAAACAAAAACTCAGCCTGTAACTTGGGAGGAAACAACAAATTAAGCGTGTTCTCCCTTCTTGTCATCTCCCCAGTACTGAAACCATTAACATTCAGGGACTTCCGATAAAATCCTGAAGCGGGCCGGTCTCTCGGAGTCTACACAGATGGCCTTCGATCCCCTTGCTCATGTGGGTGTGGCCGGTGTGTGGTCCCAGCTTGGCCAAGCTCTGCGACCTCCAGCCAGAGCTGGAAGCGTCTCGCGACCCCTGGTGCACTCAGCCTGAGGTCTGCTCAGAGCTGGTTCTGGGCCCCCTGATGGAAACTTTGCAGGCCGGTGGAAGTGGCCACGGACCCAACAGGGACAAAGGAGTTTGCTCTGTGGCCCCGCCCCTGCCTTCCTGCGCACGACGCAGTCTTCAGGAAGTGCCCGGTTCGGCTTCCGATGACGTCCGCAGGGCTTAGGTCTCATTCTTGGAAATCGGGCCGTGGAACTGAGAGAGACTTGCACAAGCTGGCCTGGGCCCCAGTGGGGTGCATTGCTCGCACCTGCGCCCTGGTGGGGCGCCTGGCTCGCGCCTGGGTCCTGCCTGGTGGGATGCATCACTCACACCTTCTTCGAGGTCGAAGCAGCGTTCCGTGACAGGTGCTGAGCACGTGTGTACCGAGCAGACATTTCCTTCGGCAGCAGCTCGGCGAGCAGTGTCACGGCCTGGCGTGGTCGGTGTAGGTCCCCTCTGCGTCCCTGGGGGCGGGCGGGAGCGGGAGCCGGAGGACTGTGTTTACTCGGGTCTCCATCGGTCGTAAGAGGAACCAGCCACCACTAGGCTTTGCGGCATTGCTGAGTCTGTTCTCCAAGCACCTTGTCGTCGATCCTGGCTCATCCCTGGGGATGTGCAAAAGGTCCACAGCCATTTACCCGAAACCTGTGAAAGACAGGTGTTCACTGGTGCGTTCGGCACCGACTAAAGTTGCCAAACTGGAAAAATGGGATTCTTCGTGACCTTTATCTAATTCACAAAATGGAAATCCACGCAGAAACATCAGTGAGCTTCGTGACAGGGCGCCCGCCCAGACCCTCAGAGGGTGGTCCATCACGTACCACATCGCCCGTGTCACCTGTAATGGTCATCGCTGGCTGCGTAATGAAGCAGCCCACAGCTTAGAGACTGAAACGGTGCTTCTGTAAGTCTCCATATCCCTGGGCCAAGAGTCTGAGCGTGGCTCAGCTGGGCGGCTCTTCTGCTCAGCGGCTCTCAAGGTCCTGTGGTCAAGGTGTCAACCCAGGGTTTCTCTGAGGCGGCAATAAAGTTGTCAGCGGGGCCACAGGCGTTCCTAGGTTTGCCCAGGACAGGATCCTCTGCCAGATGACAATGCAATTTGTCCCAGGATTCAGTTCTTCTCCGGCTGCTGGACTGAGGGCCTGTCACCGACTTGCTGTTGGCCAGCTCTATCCCAGATGGCTTCTCCAGCAGTATCAGGAAGACGCAAGTTGCCATCATTTACACCCTTGCCTCAGAATTGACGTCCTATCACTTCTCCCCTATGCGTTTATTAGATGGGCGTGGGAGGCCCTGCCACGCCCAGTGGGAGGGGACCTCACAAGGATATGCATGCCGGGGGGTGGGGTCTCTGGGAGACTTGTCAACAACATGCTGACCACATTGCCCTTCAAAATCTGAATCCCCTCAGGCCCCAAGGGGCCTACATTATCACCCCTTTTATAAGGAAGGAAATAAGTCCCGAGCAGGTAATGCTATTCTAGGTCTCGCAGCTGATGAGGGGTGAGTACACCCTTGAACTTGAGTCCTCCCAGGCTCGCCTTTTCCTCTTCTCATGTAATACACTTGTAACTTCATCCTCAGAGCAGTTAAAGCTAGTCTAGCGGAAAATGACATTCTCTGGGGTCCCCATAAACCTCGGCTTAACTCTAGTCCATCACTCAGCAGCTGTGTGACTCAGGACTCTGAGCTTCCGTCTTCTCACTTATAAAATAAAGATACTGCGACTCAGCTAAAGGTGCTGGTGAGAAGGGGACGTGGACATAAATGCAGAAAGGGGCCCGGCGTGTACCTGCGTCTATCAGGTGTCCAGTGAGAGGAATCTCTGTCACCTGTGCGGTGCCCCTAACCTTTTGTTCCCTTCTGCTCCCTGCAACAGTCTTGAGACAGACAGGGGGGTCGTGGTCACCTCCTCTCACAGGTGGGGAGAGCGGGAGGCTCAGAGGATACTGAGTGACCTGTCACGTCTCACCTAACTCACGACAGCCACTCTCTGTCGTTATCTTATGATTCTGGTTATGAGTTTATTTATTGTCTCCATGACTTAAAAAAAAATGGGCTCCATGAGAGAAGGGTCCTCATTGTTTTTTTTTACTTCTCCACCCCTGGCACCCCATTCCTTACCTGCACAGAGTGACTGCTCAGCAAACATTTATTTGACAAATCACGTTGTTTCTTTATTTCATTTTGTCCAGTTCCAAAGCCGTGGAGATCAGAGTCATTGGAGGTTCCGGGCAGCCTGCCCCGAGCCGGGAGGTCCAGGCGTGGAGAGGACGTGCTGGCCGCTCTCGGTCTGGGGGGCGGGGCAGCCACCTGGCTCTCGCACCTGCTAACTCTAACTCTGACTGACCAGGGCAAGGCATTTACCTCTGGGGGCTTCAGTTTCCTTGTCATTCAAAACAGCCAATGGCCCCTCCCCACCTCATAGGTCGTGGGCAGAAATCAATGGCATAGGTCATTGATTTACACAGAGGGAGGTCCATGAGTTTTGAAATATTATCGAAACCTCAGCTATGCATCTGGAAGTGTGTGTCCATAGCCTATAGACATATTTCAGAGCAGTGGAGTGTAGGGGGCCAATGGGCTGGGCCTTGGAGGACCAACCATGGAGAAAGACCTAAAGGATTCTCTTGGCAACAAAGAGAAAAAAAATAAATCAACCAACAAAGGTCCAGACACACTGACGTGAGCACGCCATCAATGAGAGCTTATTCCTGGAAGAGCTGGGAACGAGGCCTGGCGAAGCTGCCCTCAGCCCCGTGAGTGAGGTTATGGGCATTCACTAGGATTACCACTGTACCCTGCATATCACTTCCCTTACAAAACACTTTGTGGGACGTTCCACTGGAAAGTCTTTCAATTCCTATCTGGGTGACCTGCTATGTTACAAACTCTGAGATCAGGACCAGGAGCATTTATTTTGATGAAGCTCTGTAGGTGAGTCTGATGTATCCTGTGAGATAATAAAGTCTGTTCTAGAATAAGAGGGTCAGCGTCTTGCTTCAGCTACACTCAGAAGGATGGACGTGGGATATTGAGGCCCTAGCCACCTGAGCAGAGGTGTCTCGGGTGGATGGATCCAGATTCTGTAAGCAGTGGATCTCGACGCGATCCACACCTGATGGAGAGCTGGAGGCCCACGTTCGATTCAGAAGCGAGGAGACGTGTGAGACAGGGTATCAGGGTAGCTGGTCTTATTGCTTTTCTTGAGATGAAAGGGCTTGGTGATTTGGGATCGTGGTCCACCCTTATCGGGCCTCAATTTCCCACATATATGCTGAGCATATGGACTAAGGATTTCTAAGGGTTCCCTCAACTCTGAAAAGTCTGAACTGCTAAGGTTCATTCTGACAAGAGATGTCAACGTTAGGTTTGATCTGAGCTGCCAATTAAGTGTCATGTCACTCATACATCTGAGGTCGTGGTGTTGACCCAGATGGAGGAAAATACCAGCTTTGTCTGTGATAAAGGTCTCACAGTTCATTGTCAGTCTCCTCACTCCCCTGGGTCTTCTTCTTTCATACTCATGTGAACTTGAAATTCTCCTCTGTCATTCTTCAAAAACTGCATGTATTCTTGAGGGAGATTTTTTTCTCTCTCTCACTCTTTAATCTAAACTGCTTATGAGCAAATGTTGATTTTTTATAACTCAATTTCTTCCATTTTTCTCTTCTTTATTTCTTCCCATTATTCTGATAGAAACTGAAGTGTCTCACTCCATGACCGTCTCTGAGCTGTTCAAGCTGAAAAACTTGAGTTATTCCTGTCTTTTATCCCAAACACCAAAATTACTTTTCTGGAAAATTCTGTTGCCTCTACATCAAAAAATATATCCAAAATCTAAGCTCTTCTCACCAATTCCAACACCCTCACTCTCACTAATAGTGCTCTAATAGAACTGCTACCCCTGTTTCTCCCAGTCCCCTACAGCCTACCCGCCACATAGGGGCTATGGGAATATTTTACAAAACAAACTAGATTAGGCAGCCATAAAAACATGCTGCTTAAATCCCTTGCTGCAGGGAGCATAATTGATTGATGATCCCAGGTGTTGTCCTTCCAAATCCGCCCCTTCATTCATGCCAAGGCTACACTTCTCAAGGACTATGCCAAGTCAGGGACCAAGCAAGGTGGAGGCACTAATACTAGCCCATTCCTGCAAGATGTGTGACTCTCTCAGTTGGTGGCTTCGGCCCCGAGAACAACCACTGACATGGCCACACCTTTCCTAGAACTTAGACTAGTCAAAAACTCTTCCTAACCATTCTTCCTTGCTTCCCCTCTTTTTTTCCCTTTCTTTTTACAAGAATCTCAACGGCTCTAGGTGTCATTTTCATCAGTGAATTTCTAAATGAACTCCGACAGGATAAACTCTAAGAAATCCATCCTTAGACACATCATAATCAAACTGTGGAAAACTTAAGACAAAGAAAAACATTCCAAAAGCAGCCAGAGAAAAAGGACACGTTTTTCTAAAAGAACAATTATATTACTGTTTCCAGTCTCATCGAAGTCGTAGAGGCCAGAAGAAAGTCGTCAATATTTTCAAAGTGCTGAAAAGAAAGAGCTGTTAGTCCAGAAATCTACAGTAAGTGAAAATATCCTTAGGAATGAAGGTGAAATAAAGATATTTTCAGATGCAAGAAAACTAAGTAAATTTGTCAACAGCTGACCCTCTCTTCCAAAAATTGCTAGAGAATGATCTTCAAAAGGAGGAAAATGATATTAGAAGTAAACTTAAAACACTAGGAATGAAGGAAGAGCCATAAAAACAGTAAAAATATTAGAAAATAGATTATTTATTTTCTCTTACGATATTTAATATACATATGATAATTGAATTGAATTATCTGGTGGGGTTTCTCACTGTTTTTAGGTATAACATGCATGAAAATAACAACAGAAAGAGAGGATATGAAAGGACCTGAATGACAGTAGTGTTTTTTTACATTCCACTTGAAATGATAAAATATTAATGGAAAATGAAATGTTAAGCATCAATATTGTAATCCCTTGGGCAATCACTATAAAATTATAAAAGAGATACAGTCAAAAACTCAATAGATGGATAAAAATGGAATAAAAACGTAGTTTAAATAACCCAAAGTAAGTCAGGATAGGGAAAATGAGGAAAGAAAAAAGTAACACATGATAAATTATAAAATGGGAAATTGACTGCAAAATAAACAAACCTAATAATTACGTTAAATGTAAATGAATTAAACAGGGTAGTTAAAAGACAGAGACTATCAAATTAGATAGGAAAGATAAGAATATGCTTATCTTTAGATAAGAAAGATAACTATATCCTGTTTATAAGCAACTCACTTTAAGTAAGATGTAAGTATGCTAAAAGTTAAAAAATATAAAAACTGGGTAATGGAAATTCTATTCAAAAGAAAGATAGAATGGCCATATAATAGAAGACAAAATAGACTTAAAAGCAAGAAAAATTATCAAGTATAACGAGGAATATAATAATGATAAAAGAATCAGTTTAACAGAAGACAAAACAAACCTAAATTGCACATAGCCAATAAAAAACTTCAAAATATATAAAACTAAAACTGATAGAGCTAATAAAAGAGAATACAAAAAATAATAGGGAAAATAAATGAAACCATAAGCTAGTTCTTTGATAATAATCGATGACATTGATAAACCTCTAGCCAGGCAAACAAAAGAGGAGAAAAGACACAAATTACTAATAACACAAATGAAAAAATAATAATATTATTACAGATGCAACAGAGAATTTTTTATTGAAATACAAATGACATAAACTTTGCTTTAGTTTTAGGTGTATAACATGGTTTGACATATATATGTAGTTTCTTTTAAGTTGTGAACAAAACAACAATGCTCATTGTCTCTGTTTTAATTCAACATTGCCCTATAAATCTTAGCCAATAAACCAAAGAGAAAAGTTAACATACAGAAAGAAATAAAAGAAAAAAATACATTAATTTATTGCTCATCATTGTCAACGTACCAAACCCTAAAGTACCTCCAAATTATTAAAACTAAAGTTTTGTTAAAAGGTGTAAATGAAATCACTATATTTTAATTGGATTTTCCTATTCAAGCAAAATATTAAAGATATCATTAATTTCAATAGTAATAAAAGCCTATGGTTTATGTAAATAGTTCAGTTAAAGGAGGTACGACACCTATATTAACAGAATAAAATTTTATTGCTTTTTCTAAAGATTTTAATAAATAGGTAGATATATAATTTTTAGCAACATGAAGTCTCAATATTTTAAGATGTCAAATGTTCTCAAGCTAATCTATAGCCTCAGTGTGATTCCAACCTAATTCTCAGTCTATTGTTTTAGAATTCAGCATGCTGATGCCAACATTTACATACAAATACAAAGCCTGCGAATATCTGAGACGTGCCTGAGTAGATTAAGTCAGATGGCACAGCTTACTCTACCCTATTGCTACCAGAACAACGAAGTTATACTAAGACCATGTACTATTGGAGCAAAAGAAGTCAGATTTTTGGTATAACAGAAGAAAAAGCCCATCTAGGGATCCATATGTTGAAGCCTGGAATTTGATAGAGATCAAATTTTGGATAACTGAGGAAACATGACCAACACATGAATGGACTTGATTATTTGGTTATTCACATGGGCAAAAATGAAATTCATCCCTACGACACATGAATTCCACATGCATTGAAGACCAAAGTGTGAGAGATAACATTCAAAACGTGAGAATATCTTTATATGATGTGCAAGCAGGAAAGCTTTTCCTTACATAGCCTTCCCCCATCCTCCAATAAGAAAGATATATTGACATAAAGGATGTGATTGTAATTTAATTACGTGAAAAATCAACAATTTCTATTCATCCAAAGGCATCACACCGATTATGAAAAGACAGCCTACAAACTGGAAGAAGAGTTGCAACACACAAAGCAAACAGAAGACCCGTATCCAAAATATATTAAGGATTTAATTCAAATCAATAAGAAAATACAAAAGTTCAACGAAAATATGGCTAAAAACCCCGAACAAGCCCTTTCAAAGGAAGAAAACTCAAAAGATATGTGTGTGATATATACATGACACAGACTTGTCTCAAAAACGCATATACAAGTAAATATATATAAATACACACACACACACACACACACACACACATTTAGATGTTCAGTCTAATCAGTAACCAGTTAAACACAAATTAAGATCAATTACAACCACTGAATGAGTAAAAATTATGATACCCAACAAGGCTGACTGTTGGTGATCATACTTGTATTCTGCTATTGGAGGTAAAAATTAGTACAAAGCCTTTGAAAGACATCTGGCATCATCCTGTAAACCTGAACAGTCCTATCTCCGTGTACACTACATTCTTTGCTCAGGTGTACATGGCCTTGTGCTTGTGACCTAGGTCACGTGTGTAAGAACATTTGTGCAAGCACAGTCACAGCAGCAAAGACTCTGCACCCATTGCCAGGGCTTGTCACCTGGAAACTAAGTCAACACATTGTGGTGTGTTCACCTCATGGATTTTTACACACTAGGGAAAATGAGTCACTGCTACACACCAGCGTAGATACACCACCTCAAAACGTAAGGTGCGTGGAAAAGGGACAGGTGTAGACCATGACGCAGAGAATGATTCTGCTTTTATAAAACCCCAAATAATAAAAAATGCACTGTTTAGGGATAAAATGTGTGTGTGTGTGTGTGTGTGTGTGTGTGTGTGTGTGTGTGTGTGTGTGTATTTAAAAGGAGGGATGGTAAAATCTAAAATTCTCCAGGAAAGGTGTTCAAGGGTAATGGTGAGATGTAATTATGACACTGGTGACATCCAGCTCATGATCGTGCGTTTTATTACTATGCTTCTTAACATGTATCTATTACATATATTATCTCGTATGCATACATTAAATGTTTTGAATCTTATGCATATTATATTAAGTATAGTATTTTGTATGAATCAAACGATATATATTTTTTTTCTTAAATGTCTCTATTTACATTAGTTTCAAGCATACAGTACCTTGGTTAGACATCTATATACTTCATGAAATGATCTTCCCAATTGCTCCCTCCCTCCCCTGGCCCTCCACCTAGCCATCATATTAATGCTGACTGCATTCTCTCTGCCGTGCTCCCCATCCCCATGGCCAACTATCAACTATTTTTTTTTTTAAGAATGAAGAGATGAGGGCCCGAGAAGAGGACACACTGAGTACATCAGTGCTTGGAGACATGGGGCTGCTAGACTGGGAAGCCGCTTACGGTTTTTACGTGAGTGTGATGGGCGTGCCCAGGACTGGTGGGGCTGAGAGTGCTCTAAAGAACAGAACGCTTATCTACTGTAGAAATGGCAGGAAGGGGCAGGGTGTGTGTTCTCTTTATCCACGGCTAATTAAAAACCACGCCAACATATAGCGATCTAAGCGGCAATGGCATTTATTTCGCTCATGAGTCTGTAGTGCTACAGGGGTTGGCGGAGACAGCTCATGCCTGCCCTGCTCAGCATCGGCTGGGTCAGTGCCTTATCTAGAACGTTTGCACTCTTTGGAGGCCTACTCACTCACACATCTGGACGGGGAGATGTGAGCAGCTGCTGCCTGCAAAAGCTGGGCCTCCTGGGGCGTGTCATTCCCTCCCCCTTTTTCTCTGTGTGGCCTCTCCAGCGTGGTGGCTTCAGGGTAGCCAGCCTTCTTCAACAATGGCCCAGGGCTCCAGAAGTATATTTCCCGAGAGAAAGAGAGAGAGAGAGAGAGAGACAGATGGAAGCTGTCCCTCCTTTTCAAACTCATGCAATGTCACTCCACCATGTTCGAGGCAGCCACAAAAACCCACCCCCTTTCAGGAAAAAAGGGAAAATATTGTTTTTCACCAGTTGATGGGTGATACATACAAAGTTTCTGCAAGAACTATTGGAAATATCGTTGTGGCCATTTTAGAAAAAACATGATTTGGCACAGGGGGCTCTATGGTCCCTCAGCATTGGGCATGGAGTTGGGGGTCCAGGTTAACAAGGAACTGAGAATCAAGGCTGGGGACCGGGAGAGAGCCGTGAGGTCTAGGCTACGCTGTTAGGTTGACAACAGGAGTTAGAGGGAGTCATGGAAATATAGGATTCAGAGGGCAATGGGGAGACAGTCCCATTTGAAGAGGATGATTAGCGGCAGGATGAGAAGGGTACCAGGAA
>PVKZ01004855.1:0-67769 GCA_004027375.1 Macroglossus sobrinus
AGCCCGCGTCTGCCTTACCTGAGCTCGCCCCTTCGCCTCCCGGCTATCCTCGCAGCCCTCCTCTCGCCGCCGCTGACGTGACCGTGACCGTGACCGTGACCACGACCGCGTACCCCACCTTCCCAGGCTGTACGCCTCGAGTGTGAGTGCGGGGCCCGTGGGGAGCGCGCGGGCGCGGTGGGGACTGCCCGCGGGGCTGCGGGTGTCGGTCGCGAAGGGCGCCTGGGGCCGGGCTTTGCGGCACGCGCAGGCTCGGTCCCGAGACAGTGGTTACAGACCGAGTCCCGGGCGTGCCGGAGGGGACGGGGAGTCCCGGCCGTCAGACAGACTGGGGGGACGCAGGAAGGAGGCAGTCTGGAAAGGAGCCAAGGAGATTTTGGAAAAGCTTCACGATTTAGAAAACACAGTACAAATGCTGGATGTCATTGTGAGGCAGGATCTGCTTCCTTAGGGTATGTTCCGAAGGTCTGGCGGACTCAGCGTTTACGTAAACGAGTGGTAGTGCTCTGCCTCGGAGCGCACGCCCCGGACGTCCGAGTCCTCGAACCTCTGAGTGAGTAATTGGTGACAGCCCTTTGGGATGTGTGGCTTGAAATGTCGGTGGGTATCGAATGTACATTGGGTAGAAAATAGAAAACCGTTCATGTGAGATGACTAGGTTTTAATTAGTCCCTCCCAGGTTCATTTGAAAGTGAACATGAAATACCAACGGAAAATTCAGACTGCTTTTTAAAGAAAAGGATGTGTTGATGCAACTGATTCCGTGTGTGGTAGTGTGTGGTAAGGGCCAGTTGGTAAAACTCTTGCCTTTCTCCAAACGTGTGAAACCAGGGTTGATATTGGATAAAAAGTTATTGAGCATGGACATTACTATAAACTGGGAGGGAAGTTTGTTACTATTAGTACCTTAAAAGGGATTAACCGATATATTTTATCTTCTTATCTGCAGGACCTAAGGTTTGTCCACAGCTTTGGATAATTCGCTAGAGTTATTGAGCTCTCTTGTGTAATTTTTCTGTGGATGGTGTAATGATTAACATCAAAAGTTACCAGCTTCTTACAATACTGATTAAAAATAATACTGAAGACGTTAGAACAAAAGAGAAAAGTAGAAGGCCAAAAAAGTTAAACTGCAAATCTTAGTTAAAGAAACTATCTGTCATGTTGCTTAGTTTTATTTTCTTGCCTAGTAATAGACATATAAAAGCTCATCCCACTTTCAGAAAAAAAGTAGATTCATAGTAACAAACGTTTATTGGTCGTCTTTGTTCCAGGACTTGGGTATTCAGCAGGAGTACTTTTAGGAAACACTTTTTTTTTTTTTTTTTTTTTTGCATCAAGGTGATATTAAAATAGATACACTTAGACCCAAGTAATCTAGCACTCAAAGACCTGGCTCCCCGATGGCGTCTAGGGGATAGGTTATATAGGGGATAACTCAATAGTAGATAAGGAAGTTGGGGTCATGGGCTCTTTTGATTGTTAGGTGCTTTGGTAGGAGGCAGTTGATTTTGCATCAGGTCCTGAGCCATGGTGTCATTCATTCTTCTGTTTTCAAGAGGAGGCTGGAAGGGTCTTTCTGCCTTCATAGGTGTGGAACTGCAAGGTGTTATCTTAAATTTGACCAAAACTCTGTTTCTTTGGTCCACAGACCTGAGGCTTTGTTCTTAAGGCTGTTTGATGCCACCTAAGGGCTTAATGATTAAGGAAGGGGTCATGCAGTATGTGGAAGGATAAGGAGAGAGAGGAGAGGAGGAGAAACAAGTGAGCCCAGTCCAGTTTGAATCAAGGAGAAAGAGAAAAGTCATTTTAAAGAAGTGAAGATTTACACAGTTACAGCTCCTAAAATAGTACTTGACGTTTTCTCTCGAAAAGATTGAAGGTATGCATTTTAGGAAAAAAATACCAGAAATAATCCCAGTGCATCATATCAGGGGTATGTGATTTCTTATTACTGATGTTAAACTGGATAGGGCGATGTTTGCCAGATCTTCAGTGGAAAGTTATAATTTCCCCCTTTGTAATTAGGAGAGAAACTTAGACTAATATCCTGTTTCTGCTGTAAATGTAACCATAAACTTAGATTATGTAAAGATTCTGTTTCTCCTTTAAATATTATTTATTAATTTTAAAATCCATTTATGGAACTTATTGTTTAGCATTATGTTGTCCTAATGGTGATTTAAAATTTTTTCTCATCCCTTCTATGTTTATTAATTAGAATTCTTTTGTAAGGGAGAGCTGTTCCTTCTCCATTTATTCAACTAGTGGTATCAGTACAGTCATGGGTATTAATTTTATTATATGGGTTATAATCAAATGCTGTTATTTAATTGGCAGCTTAAATTATTCAAGCTTTAGCCTCTGGGAGCTCTTCTTCAGGTGCCCTTTTGACATACCACCATTCCTCTCTCCCGCATTTAAAAGCATTTCCTTACTTTCTGGTGTCATAAAATGCTCCAGGCTTATTTTGCATTTTCCTTCCCTGCCTCAACCATGAAATCAACCATTTCCCCAAGACACTCTGGTTCCTTTTTTTGGAGAATGTTATCAGAAACCAAGATATGGGTACTATCTGTGCTACTGGAGTAAATTTGAGCTTTTTAAGTTTAATGTATGACTTAGCAAATGAATGTCTACAAAGAAGAGTGATGCCTTAAATTTCAAACACTATGCAGGACCTGATGGTAGCTGTCAGTTGAAGTTTGGTCTCTTATGGGAAAGAAATGAAATTGGCATGCTCTAGCATTTTTAGAAGTTGCCAGTTTTTCTCAAATGATAACCCATCAGCGCTTACAAAACAAACAGAAAGAGCATAGGAATTTTTATTTATTTAGATATTATAAGAAAACAGTTTTTAAAATTTATAACACAGTTAAACTATTTTCTGACTGATGGCTAAATATATGTGAAGGAGAGATATGCACAGGTCATGTCTTCGAGATGTGCTGTTAACCTAACAATAAAGGCAACAAGCATTTATTTGAGATTCAAAAGAATAGTCATTTTGCAAGCACCAATTCAGGCAGCAACACAAATAGTATTCTGATTAGGAGGTGAAGGCAAGGGAGTATTTATGAGAGGGAAGAGGAATAATTACATGAATAGAAGGAAGGAATTTCTATGGGAGTTAAGCTAAAGAAAGAATTAGTATAGGTCCAGATAAGGTAACATAATGATGCTAGTCCTAAGAAATATCTTTAATTTGCCCCGTTTTAATATTCTAAGGATTTGAGGAATAAGGCAGTTTCTCTGTGATGGCACCTCTGATTCTCATTTAAAGTGGCTCCATTTATATTATTTTTTACATTTCCCCCTATTGATTGAGATCTTCCCTTGAAAGCATTGCTGATCAATCATTGGAAAGTAACATATCCATTTATTAAATGGATTGTTTGTCCCTTATTACTTGGAAAGCTTATTTTTGGTATGTCATTTCCCATGTGGGAGGGAAAATGGTTTTCTTAGAATCCTTAGGCCGCATTTGAGCAACATGGGTGCCAGAACAGAGGAAAGCTTTATGTCCTTTTTTTTTAAGGGCAAACATCTTCTGTAGTTTCTCAAGGTTTTGCATATGAAGTCTCATAGGCTGTAGTGATGGACTCAAAACGCCAATCAACCATTGCTGGAATGGTACTTTTATTAAATAACTTTTGCTATGCAAAACAGTTTTATAACAGCAAAAATTCCTATAATAATGAAAAAAATCTTGAGTCTAATTTGGAGAATAAATCTGAGCCAGGAGATAATACCTGAGAACAGCCAGCTGAAGATATCAAATCATGAGGTGTCAGTGAGCACTGTGTTTAACCTTTTGGCTGGTGCCCGAATTTTATCTAGTTTCTCTTTACTTCACAAGGGGCATTTCATCCAAGTGCATCAAGAAATATTAACAACAGAGCAAACCTAATTGTTCAGCTAGGATATGGTCAAGAGAAATTCTATTATCTAAAACAACTTGTGCAAGAGAATTTAAAGATTTATCTTTGTTGACTATTGCTTTGGCAGTAACGCCCCTTGGTTTCCTACCTGCCCAAGGAGAATGTATTCTTCCGAATCTGGAACCTTCACTGGGTTTGACATCACCGGGCACTGAATACCCTTGACTGTGTGCAACCAATTGAATGTTTTGACCTCTGAAGTAGATTAAAGATGATGTTCAATGCTGAATTATCTTTCCAGGAAGAAATTAAGGTGAAAAAGAAAATGATAACTATTCTAATGAGTGTTTGGCCTCTCATATTTGTGAGATAGGAAGGAACTAAAGTGAGGAAAACAGAAAAAAATGAAAGTGTAAATCATATAGGTTTGGTCAGGAATCTTAGGTTAGCTGTCTGCTTCCCTTCTTGTTAATTTTTAATTTCAAATTCAGTGTAGTCACATGGAGATTAGTTAAGAGTATCTGACATGGTCCTTTCCACCTTGGGTGTAAAGAATCCTTCTGAAGGTGTCTTTTCCAGTATACATAATTGCTTTTTTAAAAAATTGTGTTTAATTTCTTTGTCTCCTTTAATTCATTGGATATCAAAAGCACAGAAAGCTAAATGCATAGTTCAAACTGGTGAGGCTACTGGGAACCCTGTAAGCAAGGTACCAGGCCAGTTTTCCCAAGGAGATTTTTATTTCTGCTTTCTTGTTAGCCTTGAGAACAGTTGTTTAGAAAACAAATGACGACATAAGAAGTATCTAAACCTGTAGAGAATTTTTATAAAAGTTTATTTGAGCCAAACTGATGATGTAGAAGTAAAACTTTCCAGTAAATGAGTCACAGAGAAGTGATATCTCCAGGCGCCCACCATCTGCAGACCCCCAGGAGGGCGCTGACCACCACTGGGATGCAGATGCGGAAACTGCTTGCTATGCCCTATTTGATATAGGAATTTCCTGAGGATATCTGCCTTTGTATGGGACATTTGCCTTTGTGTGGGACGTTTGCAGCCAGCTACTGCTTTCTGTAATCTGCTGCTTCCTATAATTTGCTTGCTTGCTTGAAAGACCACCAGGATATGGTCTTAAACTTTATAAACTGCCTCCTCTGGAAGCTTGGGGCTGATCTCCTCTAATCCTTCGTGGTAGAGAGTCAGTCGCCAGCCGGTTAATAAAGAAAGGTTCGTAATTTTCTCTGATTCAGCTCTGTGGATCCCTCTTCTCACCTGCTCCATAACAATGGTATGTGCCTGGGAGCAAGATCTCAAATGCTCCAGAGAATAACAATGTTACAGCTTCTTTTCTGCTTTTGGATTTAAGGAGGGGATGTAAGGAAGATTGGAGAAACCAAGGCGGGGATTGGATTCTAGGTAGTTAACAAGATTCTCTTCTGTCTTGAGGGTTAATACCCCCTTGTAAAGGTATTATTTCTGGTATCTGGTATTTTAAAGGTATGTTAACCTAGATGCACAAGAACAATGGACAGGGGTGGCTTAAAACCTTTTACTGAAGAAGTTATATGCCTGGAGCATGACTACCCACCTGCCCAATTAAGAATTTATGATCAGATCCAGATCACCCTGTGAAATTACCTTTTTTTTTTTTTTTTGTCCACACAGGGTTGCCATAGGCTCAGTGCAAAAGGTTATTTTTCCTAGTTTTAATATTTTAAATGTTTGAGGAGTACAAGTAAGGCAATTCCTCTGGGATGGCAGCTCTGGCTCCATTTTGAAGTGGTATCCTTTATATTATTTTTCACATAAGTATATTTGTTTTTATGGGCTTATAAAATTGGTTATTTGGAAATAACTCAGGAATGAGGAATATATTTTTAAAAATAAAGATTAGACATGCATTGACTAATATGGTAACCATATGTGACTTTAAAAAAAGCCACATGTGACTTTAAATTTATGTGAATTGAAAGTAAATAACATTTAGAAAATCACTAGCTACATTTCAAGTGCTCAGTAGTTTCCACGTTTTTTTCACTGTAAACAAAATGTAGACTAGGTGTTCTGACAAAGAAAGGATCTATTCCGTAAAAAGAGAGAATCACAATCAGTATTTGAAGCATGGCCAGTGAACCTCGCCCGCAGACCCCTAATAAAGCCTGTCCAGTACTCTGCTTTGGTACTCTGCTTTTTATTCGATTCTGGCCGATCAGTCTCCATCATAAATTTTAGTATATGTGCTGACGAAACAAGTACTCTGTCATAAATTTTGACAGTGTCTAGAGGGCAGTGCTGTTTTATTCCCCCTGCTTGTCACTGAGGAATGTGGAAAATTTAGGTGTTTGTCAGTCTGACCTTGAATTACATTGATCTGCCATTCATAAAAGAATCACTTCCTTGAGACTTATTTATAGACTCTCATGTCAGGAACAGATTACAAGCTATTAAAGAAGTGATCGGTTGTATAATTTGTAGGATTAAAGAGAATTATTAATATTTACTTTGTCAAGTTATTTCCTTCTGGTGCTTCCTAATCTTTGAAATTTTAAATTGCCTCAGGGCTCAGTCCTTGAATTTTTTTTCTCTAGCAAGAAATTAGGAATGAGAAAACTTTCTCTACTCTTAGGTTTGTGTTTGGAGGCCTTCAAATTAATCTGATAAAAGACTGATTAGCAAAAGAAAAAGACAGATTAGATTTAATCATGTGGGAAGGGAGTTCACAGAAAAATGTGACTCAAAGGGACATTATTTGGTTTTAAAACCAGGTTAATAAGAGAAGGGAAGGGTGAGAAGGGTACATTTGGTAAAAGAAAGAGTTTTTGTAAAAGATAAATGGGCCCTTGTCCAAGTATGTCTCACCTGGTTTTCTGTAGTAACTTCTAACTGGCCTTTGCTTCCACACTTGCCACACAATAGCCAGAGTGGTCCTTTGAAAACCTAATTAGTATCTTGGGACTTTCCTGCTTAAAAAACCTCAGTGGCTTCTTGCTGACTATACAAACCTTCTGTGATGGGGTCTATTCTTCTCTGTCTGACCAACCTTGTCCTCAGTACCAGGACAAGGTACTGCCCTGTCCTAGACAAGATAACTGTTGTGCAAGGTTATTGGGGCCTAGAGTGCCAGAATCAGATTGCTCCCTCGGCCTGAGGACTTCAGTGGTCTGACTGCAACTCCACATTACTGAGCAGTCTTTGGACCTTAATATAGTGTCAACGCTGGATTCTTCAGGGTAGATCTATCAAATCAGAGGCAACATGAAAATTCATTAATTGATAGAGAACATTTTAAATGCAAGGTTTAATTTATGGAAGTTGAAATTCAGATTTTGAGTTTTTTCCTAACAGTATTTAATAGTATCCTTATATTTTCGTGTCATTCATAAGTTTATAGGTATCACCTGGCAGTGATTTGAGAACTCCATCTTCTTGTCAGTATTATAATCTCCTGGCCTTAGCCTCAGTAAATAGTTGAAGGACATGTGTGCTTATATAGCATGTCCTCTTGGCTGAGTGCAGCTCTGCATTTCCTAGTATTATTTCTGGGAAAACAATGTGAGAGGAAGGCCCAGACTTCTACCAGCCTGTGTGAAAGTTACACTGTGAGCTGTAGTCTAGCTGAGGACTTTAGAATCAACCTGTGTACTTTCTTTCCTTACATGCAATTTTCATTGCCTTACATACTCCATTTACAATAGACCATCAGATTAATAGTATGGTAAAAAGTAAAATACAGGAAAATGGCATTTTAAATGCAGGTTATAATTTTTATAATAAGTATAGCAGCATCTATGGAAGAAAGCTGTTTAAGATTCTCATAGGAACATGAACCCTATTGTGAAATGTGCATGCAAGGAATGTAGGGTGCGAGCATCTTATGAGAATCTAATATCTGATGATCTGAGGTGGAGCTGAGGTGGTGATGCAAGCACTGGGGAGCAGCTGCAAATACAGGTTAATGTTTGCAGAGAGGTTTGACTGCACAGACCATAATAAATCAGTTGCTTGCAGGTTCATATCAAAACCCTATCAGTGAGGGGCAAAAGACACTTAAGGTGCATCAGGTGGCAGGCTTTATAGTGGCAAGTGAGTTGAGGTACTTCAGTTGTACCATTGCATCTGGTCCATCTGATTCTGCATTATGGTATGCTGTCTAATTATTTCATTATTTTTGCCATATAATAATAAAAATAAAGTGCACAACAAATGTAATGCACTTGAATAATCCTGAAACCATCCTCCTCCCCATTGCGATCTGTGGAAAAATTATCTGCCATGAAACTGATTGTTGGTTGTCAAAAAGATTAGGGATTGCTGCAGTATACTATATTAACTAGAGATTGAGTAGTTTGCGGTTAATATGGTCTGAGATGTTTTCTGTATTTTGTAATATTACTATCTTTTTTTGTTTTGTTTGTTTGTTTGTTTTTTCAGTTTAGAGTAATGCTCTGTTTCATATCGGTGCCAGAAATTTAAAAAGTCCATGTTTTGATATAGTGTGCTTCAGCTGGGCAGTGAGCCTCCCAGTTATCTCATCTCATCAGGTGATTCCTGATGTGTGAATTACTAAGGCCCTGCTGGGTTTCTGAGGAAGACTGTCAGGATCCTAGTGAGGACCCAAGCAGCTAGGCTGACTAAAAGCTTAATCCTACCACAGCGAAGGCTCAGTCTTTGTATGCACATGCTTCTAAAATGGTGATTGAATTTACTATCAGTTTTAGGCCTGTGTCACGTATAAGCATGGATGATTTTCCTTGGGTACTTGAGTTCTAGTTGGTGCCTTTCATTAGAAGAAAATCTCCTAATTTAAAATCTACTAAATTACCAATTTCCATCTTGAGCCAATGACCTATTTAAATTTATGCAGCCTGTTACCTGATTCTCTTAATGAGTCTTGGGAAGAGGGTTAGCACGTGTCCTCAGTGGCTGAATCACATCAAATGGGCATGGCAGCAGGAGAAGCGAATGCTGGTTTTGGAACTGGTATATTTTGACTTCTGAAGACCTCAAGAGATGGCTTTGAAAGTTTGTCAAGTCAAGATGTAAGATCCATAGGTTACTTGTGCTTTGTGCCTTGTCTTTTGCTGCTTTAAGAGATTAGGATTTTGGCTATTGCCATTCACTGTGTGTACTGATTAAAAGTAAACTATTTCCTTTCCATTTTCTAGGTCTAATCTTTAAGTGGTTTCCTACATTTCCAGTTTTCAACATTGACTACCATGTTGTAGATGTGATAACAGTAGGGCAATTTTGGGGCACAGAAACAATTACTCAGAGATTACTTTGGTTTTTAGCAGTTGTGCTATGATATGCCCAGCTGTGGTTTCCTTGTCTTTATTCTGCTTTGGGGATCCTAGAACTTCTTCATTCTGTGGCTTGACACCTTCATCAGTTTTGGAAATAGTTTGGCCAGTATTTCTTCACATATTAATTCTAGTCCTTTGTTTTATTTTTCTTTTTTAGGTCTACAGTTACATGTATGCCAGATTGTTTTCATCATGTCGCATATGTTTCTTAGTCTTATTAAAGCACAGTTTTCATCCTTTTTAGTCTGGAATTTTTTTTTTCTCTTCCATAGTGATAATTATCACTCCACACCTTATCTAGATGTTTCCTCACACCAGTTTATCACTGATTTGCTCTAAATTGCTGTTAAACTCATATATCAATTTTTTCTTAAATAATAGACTCTAGTTCTTTGCTAATTGTCTCTTCATTTACTTTCTTAAATATATTAAGCATTATTTCAATGTCAATGCCTGATGACTTCACTCTGCATTAATGTGGGTCTATATATTTTTTTGTTATTGGAACATTAGATCCTGTTTTCAATTACAGTTGACATTCAATATTATTTTACATTAGTTTCAGGTATACAGCATAGTGTTTAGACATTTATATAATTTACAAAGTAATCCCCAATAATTGTAGTCTGGTGCCCATCTGTCACCATGCATAGTTATTACAATATTATTGACTATATTTTCTATGCTGTACTTCACATCCTAGTGATGACTTTTTAACTACCAACTTGTACTTAATCCCTTTATTTTCTTCACTTAATCCCCTTGCTCCCCTTTCACCTGGCAACCATTAGTTTTCTGTATTTATTTTGTTTGTTTGTTTTGTATTCCTGGTAATTTTTGGTTGAAAATTTTGATGATTATACCTTGAGAGTGGACTTAACTTTCTTCAGGTAGACAAGGTATGAGCAGATCACTTGGACCAAGTAGAGGCTGGTCTTTTTCTGGGTTGCCCATATTACCAAGGCACAGTCCTCCTGAGATTTCAAAAGCTTGGGTTTCTAGGACCCCTCATTTTTAGTAGGCTTGCAACTTCAAATTTCGTCTCCCTAACACTGAGAGATTGCTGAAATATTTGCTTAGGGTTTTTTCAGGCCTTAGCAGCTTTTTTCTACCTTGTGTTTCTGAGTTTTGCCCCAGGTGTGCAAATGCCTCTAGAGGAAGGAGCACAGGATACTGGGTTTGCTTTCGTGTTGTTCCCTCCTTTTTCAGGATTTCGGCCCCTTAGGTCCTGGTTGCTTTTGTTGCTCTCATAAGGGAGAACTCTTCAAACTGTCGCTTGTATTTTCTCTACTTTTATAGTTGTTCTTAGGAGAATGATTGGTTTTAAATAGCTACTCCATCATAGCCAGAGAGAAAATTCTTTATAATTACTTTGATTTTTAAAAATTAAAACTAGGTATATTGAAATTTCACATTTCAAACCTATTCAGTCTGTTCTGCCTTAAATTCTTACCCTAATTGAACTTTTTAAAGGGGCTTTTTGTAGTTTCTTTAATGAAACTTTTAAACTTCATTTATAGATTTAATACTCAGTTTTTGTTTTAAATTTATTAACTGCTTAACTATTGGTTTGATTTTCTTAATCATTTTTATTGTTAATTCTAAATCTTCCTGGAATTCGTGTTTGCCCGTTAAGGAAATAATTATGTCATCACGAACAATTTTGGAGTTTATCTCCTTAGTTGATTGAAAGAGCAGAACAACTAATGATATAAAACCTGGAGCTATAAATTTAGAGATATTTCTCTTGTTCCTGACTGCCTGGCTAAGCACCTCTTTGTAATAACTTATGTCATAAGCTCCAAAATAACAAACAAAAAAACCCAGCAAACAAATAGCTGGTGGTGATGGTGATCGTGTAGTCTATATCTAATCTTGCATTATATCACAATATGTTTTTCAAGCTAGACAAGTTTAACTCCCTCTCATTTGTTTCTTGCCTGAGTTTTGAGTAATTTTCATACTCTTCCTATATACCTATTAGATATTTAATTGATGTCTAATTGGGGTTGATTTGTTCAGAGTTGTGTCTGCCTCTATAATATGGATTCTAAGATTGTTCTCATAGTGACATAGGCCGTTCATTGGAAATTGAGCTATTCATTGTGGTGCATTTTAGAATGAACTTAATTTTATAGATATTAATAATTTGTTGGATGCAACATATACAAAATATTTTTACTTAAAATGTAATCAATATAAAAATGACTAATGAGATAGCTGACATTCTT
Organism: Macroglossus sobrinus; assembly: GCA_004027375.1. NCBI lineage: Eukaryota > Metazoa > Chordata > Mammalia > Chiroptera > Pteropodidae > Macroglossus > Macroglossus sobrinus. Next base: position 11,416 of record PVKZ01004855.1, read on the forward strand.
TTTTTAAATTTGGATCTCAATTTTTTATCATTTTTAATTGAGATATAATTGACATACATCAATTTCAAGAGTACAGATGATTCAACATTGTGTATATTATCAAATGATTACCACAGTCTAATTAATATCCATCACTGCAGTTATAAGTTTTTCTCTTCTTGTGATGAGAACTTTAAGATCTACTACTCTTAGCAACTTTCAAATATATAATAGAGTATTGTTAGCTATAGTTACCATGCTGTACGTTACATCCACAGGACTTATTTTATTTCACAACTGGAAGTTTGTCCAAAATGGACTTGTTTAAAGTGTACTGTTACCTACTGTTTACAATCTCGTCTATCTGGACTGTCAACTTACTGTTGCCTTTCCCTCCACAGAAAGGCAGAAACTCTCCAGATGTCTTCCAATAATGACCACGTTTTCATCCCACTGTCACAAAGAGACACCAGTGGCCCCCCTGGGACAACCTCCAACGACCTGAAGATGGTTACTGAAGGAGCCGTGTTAAGTTTTCATAACATCTGCTATCGAGTGAAAGTGAAGAGTGGCTTTCTACTTGGTCGAAAAACAGTCGAGAAAGAAATACTAATGAATATCAAGTATGTGCATGAACTTTTATTTAAATCTCTATTGACATCACGTGAACTTCACAGGTTTTGCCTATTACAAGCAAAGATGCTATGGACATTTGTACATGTGTCTACAGATATATAAACACATACTTTCATTTCTTTTGGCTCAGCCGAGAGTGAAATGGTTGGATCACATGTTAGGTATATGTTAAATTTTTAAAAGAACTGCCAAACTTTTTAAAGTGCTTGTACTATATTAATCAACATTTGTTTGAGAAACTAAGTAATTAATGTTTTATTTAGTTTTTCCTGAGTAAGCCTTCTGGTTTACTGGAAAGGAGGCCTGGCTGTATGATTTAACAACTCTAAGCTTCAGTTTTCTAATCTGTGAAATAAAAGATCTGTCACTGTCCTTTATGAGCCAGACGTGTTAGGGACTAATGCACTTTATGTTCTGGAAGAAAGAGTGAGGAGGTTGAAATGTTGATATATTTAAATCAGTGACCTATGTATATAGTCCTTTGTAATCTATAACTACTTATCTAGTACTCTCTCCCATTATACAGACAGAACTTGAATATAAGACAACACCAGGTTAAGGTACTGTTGAAGTTCAAAGTGATGGAGAATTTAGGATCCAAATCAGTGCAAAACTATGATTTTTATTCTCATCCTGCAGCAATGAATTTATCATCTGGTGGTGGAGTAGAGTAGGGAGGGGAATGAGAGAAGAACCTAGTTTGTACCACATATCTCTTCTTCCACAGATGATAAGTGTTAGGATTATTCATGTTTTTCTGATTTCTAGAGAATTGAGCCTGATTCTTCCCCTCTGTGGAGTGGGGAGTGCATCTAGGTTTGCTCAGACATAATAGCCTATATTTTCTATTTTGTTAATTTGTTTGTCATACGGGAAATGATTTTCCTAGATAAAACACACAGCCTTTTCTAGTTTTCCTAGATTGGAGGAGTGATTATCAGAGCATTTTGGCCAGGTTTGGCTGCAAACCTAAATAGAATCACATGTTTCTTATTTTCTTAATGCATTCTCTGGGATTGCGGCCTTTGGTATTACTAGCAGCCAACTGCTCCCAGAAGTTTAGGAATTTACAGAGGAGAAAATATTTGATGTGGGTGTTAAAGAAATAATGGGGATCTGAGATTCACTGGGTTGTGGTGATGTCAGGGGCTATGTAGAGTTAGATAAAACTTTCATGCAGCAACACTACTGTCAAACCTACTTCTTTGTTGCTTCTTTGTGTTGGTAAAAAAAACCCTGACTAGGAAAATAAAGAGACTTGCAAACACAAAGCTTTTATCTTTTGCTACATGCCTGGATGGAATTGACTTTTTGAAAACTGACACATTTTTTGTGGAACATAATAGTCAAGAAAATGTTGGTCACTTCAGAAGTTATGCTAAATGAAAGTAACAAATTTGACTATGTACAATTTGAATAGATTTAAAATGCTTACTGTGTAAATGTACATTTATCTTGATTATGTTTTAAAGTTAGTGTGTTAGTAACTCAATTCTTAACAGTGTCATCTCAAGGCTTCGTAGTATTTTTATGGCTGAATGGTATGCATTTCAGCAATAGATGAGTCCATCTTCACATGCATTCCTAGGGCCAGATAAACTATGTCTTCTTTAAAATAACTTTTATATTTTCAATTTTAGTTGACATACAATAATATTACATTAGGTTCAGTTGTGCAACGTAGTAAATTATACATTTATATACTTTTTGAAGTGATTGCTTGATAAGTCTGGTAGAACACACCAGTGTTTTCCTATTTGCTCATATTTCTGGTTTAGACTTCCATGCAAAAGGTTATCTCTCCCTTTTTTATTTTATTATTTTATTTTATTTTTTAAATGCCTATAGCACCTGGTATTCCAAGGTGGTCTCCCATCCAAGTACTAACCAGGCCCAATTCTGCATAGCTTCCAAGATCAGATGAGATTGGGTGAAATGTTATCTCTTATTCAATGTGGCATTTCTAATGTTTCTCTTTTTTGTTGGCTCCACCTAAATACAGTTTCTGGGATGGGAGAAAGGTTGCTCTCATTTATCTTATTTTTGACTTGAGTTTGTTTGTACCACCACCACTCAAAGTAGTAATTTGATTTCAAAAAACCTGATGAGAATCTTGATTCTTGTTTTTCCTTTGGACCTTTTATAGTTTTACTTTTAAAAGTAAGTAACTGGAAACTGATGTCCTCTGTGGGGGAAGTGAGAAGTAGATAAAACAAAAAGGTGATATTTTACTACCTTATGAAAAATATTTCTATAATGCTTACTTTATTTTTATACACATCATTTGATCTTTTTCTCACCAATGCTGAAGCTCTATGGACAAAATGGTCCATTCCAATAGATGGGTGGATATCCAGTAATCTCCAGGGAAATTCATTATCTTTTTGGAGATTTTTTTAAAAATTAATAATTTATTTTGAAATAATTTCAAACTTAAACCTTGCAAGAACATAACCCTTTTATTCAGACTTCTCACCTGTTAACATTTCACTGCATTTGCTCATCATTTTGTCTCTTTGGCTACCCATTTGCATTAGTATTTTTCTGAATCACTTGAGAGTAAGCTGTCCATATGGAGCTCTATCATCTCTAACTTCTCCTGTGTGTATAGGACCTTCTCTGATATAACCACCCGGCCATCATCTGGGAGTAGCCCAGGGGAAGCAAAGCTTCATAATGGATGCAGTGGTGCTCTCATTATAGTTGACTGACCATGATATCATGTCTCTCCCCTTAGTCTCATCCAACCTAGTATTTTCCTGTGCCACTCTAAGTGATGTTAACCTTGGTCATCTGGTCATGTTGGTATCTGCTAACCTTCGACTTAATGGCACTATTTTCTTCTTTGTAAATTATAAATACCAAAACAGGAGATGCCCTGATATTTGCCAAACCCTACTCTTCATTAAACCACAAGCCAGCAGTTTCAGCCCCCATTGATGAGTTGTGCCGGAGTCAGCAATAGCTGTCGCTGTGATAGTTTCCAAAGGGTGATTTTCTCTTTCTATCCTGCCCTTCGATATAGATATACTTGCATTCTACTGAAGGAAAAAGGTTCATTTGTCATCTCTTCATTCATTTATTTCTATCAGTATAGACCCATGGATACAATAAATAAGGAATGGAACTAAGTTTTCTTTCTAGTCAGGTTCTGACTAGTAATGACAATCTTTGTATACTAGACTTTTATTAGTTGTCAGTTCAGTTTCTTTTTTCTTTAAAGCTGGTTCTTTTTTCCTCAGATCATCTACTTCTATTGAGTGTATTTAATTCAGACCCTAAAGTAGTAGAACTGGGTTTAAAGTGCACCAGTAAATCTGTCTTTTCTGTGTTTACAGTGGGATCATGAGACCTGGCCTCAACGCTATTCTGGGACCCACAGGTGGAGGCAAATCTTCGTGAGTATAGAAGAGAGCATCAGTAAGGTTTTCCTTTGCTGTTTTACTATGCTTTTAAAGATCACTTTTAGAAGGCAGGTATTTGTAGTGCATTACTGCATGCCCAGCCTGCTGTAGGTGCAGTTATGCCGTGGCTCGCAGTTATGCCGTGGCTCTTTCCGGAGGAGAGGTCATTAGGTCTGCTTTACCGACAGGACATAAGGTGGTTGGCATACAGCTGCCAGTTGGGAATTTGAGCTAATGAGTCAGAAAAGCAAGGGGATAAAACTGAAAGCAGGGAGATGGAGCTGAGGCATAAGTGAAGGCTTAAGTCTCAGCTAACTGAGCACATTACCTGTGTCTGATCTCCCAAGGTCACACAACTTGTATTCCAGTTTGGGAGCTCTGTGCTGGGTCAGCCAACAATGCCCTTGCTTTCATGTTTTTGGGTTTCATTATAGCAGAGAGTAAAAAAAAAGAAAAAAAAGACTAGAATTGGAAGACTATATAATAATAGTTGAAGCATAGAATTTCTTGATCAGTTAATTTTCTAACTTAAGCAGAATTTGGATGCAGATTAGAGGAGATATATAATCTGATTGGGAGAAAAACAAAATCTGTGTTTTAAAAAAATATATTTTAAAAATTTCATTTTTCAATTAAATTTTTATATTACAATATTATATTTGTTTCAGCCGTACAACATGGTGATTACACATTTATATACCTTACAAAGTGATCACTTTAATAAGCTTAGTACCCACATATATGTCCTTTTATAGGTTATTAGATGTCTTAGCTGCAAGGAAAGATCCACGGGGATTATCTGGAGATGTTTTGATAAATGGAGCACCTCGACCTGCCAATTTCAAATGTACCTCAGGTTATGTGGTACAAGTAAGTATTTGTAAATTTGTATTTTAGATTTCTCCTGTTTCTGTGTGAGCATGTGCCTTGGCTGATACTCCAGTGTGCTTCCCATTGGTTACATGACATGGGCATAGAACCAACATACTTTAAAACAGCTTTTTTTGAGAGGGATGGGGAGGATGATGCAACCCTTGGTTGAACACACAGATTGCAAGGACCTTGTCAGCTTACAAGCCCTTATTTTTTTTATTTTTTATGCCTGTAGTACCTGGTCTTCCTAGGTGGTCTCCCATCCAAGTACTAGCCAGTCCAGACCCTGCTTAGCTTCTGAGATCAGACGGGATGGGGCTTATTCAGGGTGGCATGGCTGTAGTAAACCAGCTTTTAATAATCTCCCATAACATGTAGTGTTAAATGAAAAAGCAAGAGGAATACAATATGACTCTCATCAAGACAGTGATATGAATGCTAGTTATGGAATATAACCCTTGTAAGGGCAACGTTAGCAATTTTAGTCATCACATTGCCAAAAGACACTGCTGTTTTACATTTTCCCCCTACCTTCACCTTTCTCCTTCCCCTTGCTTAGAAAACTATCTTGACAATATTTGTATAAAGCAGTATGTAAATGACTGCTAGTAATAATTATAATTATCTGTGTTTTATTTGGGTGTACAGATGCAGAATAAGAATTATCCATTAAGCTTTGCATCTATCTGTATATGGATTATTATAATTTTTATAATTACAGGTTTATAATTAGCTAGAACTTTCTCTTGGGTATGTTATTTTTGTTCTGTACACTAACAATTGATGGTACTGGAAAAGACCTGATATATCTTGTTACAATGCCATTCTGCCTTAAGGATGATGTCGTGATGGGAACTCTGACAGTGAGAGAAAATTTACAGTTCTCGGCAGCTCTTCGACTTCCAACAACTATGACGCAGCATGAAAAAAATGAACGGATTAACACAGTCATTCAAGAGTTAGGTCTGGCTAAAGTGGCAGATTCCAAGGTAATGGGGAAAAACGGATTGTAACATTGCCAGGACATGGGACCTTTCCTGTGTGAATGGTGTGACTCTTATTCAGATGTTTTCTATAATGTGTGTTGTCAAAAGTGAGTGTTTTTTGAAACATAATATCAGTGGAAATTCACCAAAAATTTTTTTTAAATGATTGAAGTTTGGAAATGCAGTCTAATATAGTAAACTGTTCTTTGCAAAGAGTACATGCCCCTTTATATGGTTACAACTTTTTATTTTCCCCCAAACTAATTAAGTCCAGTTTTATTTAATATCTGTACACTAACTTTCTTTCCTTTCTATTTTTCCTTCCCTTTTTAGCTCTTTTTTCTTCTCTTCTCCAGGGGATTTTGTTCCATTGCTTTGGAGGCATATTTTTGGAATTCAGAAATGATGATTATCCATGGAATCTTGCTCTATATGTTTCATTGTGCTATAATTTGGCTTCTAAAGTTATATTTAGCAAATTAGGATTTATTTCTATTTTTTGTGGCATCCAGGTTGTTTTTCTATAGCTTCAGCTATCTATCTATCTATCTATCATCTATCTATCTATCTATCTATCTATCTATCTATCTCTATTTATCTATTTATTGTACTTTGTCTCTCTTCTCTCCTTTCATCTCTCTCTTCCTTCCTTTGGCCAATATTACTTTCAGACTGTTGTGAGCTGGTTGTCTTTAGGTTTTATAGATAACAGCTGTGGGAAAGAGAGACAAAATAACTGCATATGTGGGTTGTGCAGGATCAGGAAGACAAAATGAGATGAATCAGTGAACTTTACAGTTGATATGGAAGGTTTGCCAGGAGGACATTTGAAGCTTTGGGTGAAGATGAACTTTTTAGATTGTCATGGCTCTAGTTAATCCCCCTGCGATATCTCTTCCTTAGAGTAATGAAGAATGGGGGTATTCTGCTGGTCACTGCTTTATTTGATACTTTCTGACAGTCTTTTATGTAAAATGTATTTTGCTTTATTTTATTTGGAAGAATAACTCTGAGATGCTACTGTTTACCACTTTTGTTAGTTTTATGAGTGTTTGGCTTCTGTTTATTTAATTTTGTCTTTTCAGTATGTGCTTTCCATTCTTTACTTTGGGGCAGCCATTGCCCTGAGTTCCTTGCATGGATTTCCAGGAAAAGAAGCTAAGGCAATTGATGACTTCTTAGCATTCATTGATCTAATTGATTGAAACACCATAGTAAAAATGTTTACTTTCTATGAAATTTAAACCTAACAGAAATGTAGAGAGAATAGTCTGATTACTATAGTAATGACATAGTTGTATAATTAATTATATGGTGTGATCACAAATAACATGCACCTAGATTTTCTAGTTGTTCAACATTCAATAATGTCTTCAGGTTTTTCTTTATGAACTATTTTTTAAAAATTTATAAATGTTAAATTTTACCACTGAATATTTATCTTTTTTAAAAAAATAGGAGCATTTGCCTACATTACTGCAATATCATTAACAATGAACAAAATTAACAATATTTTAATATCAATTATATAAAGCTGATATTCATTCACATTTCTCCAGTTGTTTTAAAATGCCTTTAATAGCTCATTTGTTATGGGACATAATAAAGGACATGAGTAACATTTGATGATTATCTCTCGAAGACTCTTACTATAAGAATTGTTTCCTCTCTCTTGCCTCCCCTAAAGTCTTTCACTTCCCCCAGTCACACACAGTGACACTGAGTGGTTGAAAAGACTGAGCCAGTCACATTGAATTTGTCTAAAAGAGTGGGTCAGGAATTCTGCCATGCATTAAAGGTATAGATAGGATCAGTTTGGGAAGCCTTGTGGTGATCTAAAAGGTGCTACTATGAATGTTGGATATAAACTTTCTAAGCTACCAAGGCCCACCTTTTCCTGTGAGTCCACTTGAGGACTATTTTTGCTGTGAGAGAAAATGATGGGTATAAGAAGACTAATAAATTAAAGATGCTTTCATCTTTTACTCTCCTATCTTTCCTCCATTTTTGGACTATGATTTCAGTATGTCAGGATCATGTCTTTTAAGTTCTAACTTATCTTAAAAATAAATATTTGACTTGACAAGGAACATATGGAACTGTTTAAAGCATAGGTTTTATATCAGGCTTAGCTACATACCATCTGTGACCCTAGCTTCAGTTTACTCATGTAATTCAAGAGAATCCTACCTCTTCACCTAGAATAAATGAGGATATGAGAAAAAATGCCTCTTACAGGGTGGCACAAGTTAGTAACTTGAGAAACAATAGTGGCTGTGGTTGTAATTGTTAATAATAATAATAATATTTGTGTTTTAGGTTGGAACTCAGTTTATCCGTGGCGTGTCTGGAGGAGAAAGGAAAAGGACTAGTATTGGAATGGAGATTATTACTGATCCATCTGTCTTGTTCCTGGATGAGCCCACAACTGGTTTAGACTCAAGTTCAGCAAATGCTGTCCTTTTACTCCTGAAGAGGTAAATATATGGGAACATGATTTTTATATTTACATACTATCTGATCACCTGCTATGTGCCAGGTAGTATAATTAGTGCAATGGATTCAGCAGTGAGCACAACAGATATATTTCTTTCTTATTTCTTGTAAGGGATCAATTAACAAATATAAGTGTTTAAAGAAAAATGAATCAGAGTGAAAGTGTAGGGAAGACTGCTGTGTTGGGGGTGGTGGGTGCCCTATTACATAGTGGGATGGTCAGGGGAGACTTCAGTGATGTGCCATTTGAGCTGTGAGCAAGACCTAGATGTCTGGGAGGAGAGAGATCTAGTTGGAGGGAACAGCCAGTGGTCCTGAGGCAGCTCATGCCTAATGTGTTTGGAACTCAAGAGGCCAGAGGGATGGAACCCAGTGACCTAAGGAGAGCAGAGGTTGATTAGTGTATTAATTTGCGGGAGCTTTAATAATAACATAGTACCACACACTGGGTGCCTTAAGCAACAGAAATTAATTTTTTTTCACAGTCTTGTAGGTAGAAGTTTTAGATCAGTGTGTCATTAAGATTGTTTCTTCTCAGGCCTTGCTCCTTGCCTGTAGGTAGCTATTTTCTCCCTGTGTCTCACTTCATGTCCCTCAGTGTCCTGATTTCTTCTTGTAAGAACATCAGTTTGTCCTGGATTAAGGCTCACCCAAATAAACTTCTTTAGGTCTAATTACTTCTTTATAAAATCTATCTCCTAATATAGTCAGCTTTGGAGGTATTGGGGCTTAGGAATTCAACACATGAATTTGGGTGGGTGGGGGATACAGTTCAGTCTTCAAGGAACCAGATGGATTTAAGTGGGTGGCAGATTTTATAGGCTTTTGTAGGCCACCGTAAGATCTATGGCTTTGTCCCTAAAGACATGGGAAGCTTTAGGATGGAGGAGTAGCAGTCATGTAGAAAAAAGACTATAATTGGGGAAGGGTGAGTACAAGGAAACCAGTCAGGAGGGTGTTTATAGTAGCTCATTTGAGATAATCGTGGCTTTAACCAAGATGGGAGTGGTGAGGGGAAAGAAGTGGGTGGATTCTGTTTTGACTATAGGACCCATAGGATTAGCTTGTGAATTGGATGTGAGTTGTGTATTGAGAAGATGAATTCTAAGATTTGGGGACTGAAACATGGAAGAACGGAATAAAAACGGTGGCATTTCCTTTTATCAAGAAAGTAGACTATGGAAAGATCATATTAATAGGAAAAAATTTTAAAGTACTTGTTGACATCTTTTTTTTACATTAAATGTTTTAGTTTCAATTTTGCAGAAAAAATATGAGAAATACACACAAAAAAATTTCCACATTTCCTTACCTAGATTGCCCTTCTCTTAGCATTTAGGTGAAGTTGCTTTCCCTCTGTCCCTCCCCGCTGCACACCTATTTCTTTTTTTTTTTTCCTTTTTCCTTTTTTTTTTTTTTTTTCTATGTCACTCCCCATTACCTCTAAATCCTCTGGAGTATAATTCACAATATAAGGACACTCTTTTTACATTATCACCTTATACACTCCCAGCCAGGGGTTGCATTGATACCATTTCCTCCATCCAGTCCATAGACTCCATTCAGGCTTCAGCAGCTGTTTCAGAAGTTTGTCTTTTTTTTTTTTTCCCTGTGTCTCAAGATCCTTTGCAGAAATACTTTTTTCTAAGCCTGAGTAGGTCTTCAGTCTTTCTTTGCCTCTCATGTTCTCGCCTATCTTTGAGAGTACATATCACAGGGTCCTGGGTCGTGCCATTAAGTTTTTACATAACTAGATCAAGCCATGGATTCTCGACAGGGATGTCACAGAAAGGATGCTGTGTTCTGGGTGTATAATATCAGGGGCTGCCTGGCTTCGGGTAATGTTAACCTCTATCACTTTGTCATGTGCAAGTCTGCTGGATTTACTTGCTTTAAATTAGCTAGTTATCTCTTTGTAATTAATCAGTATTTTGTCAGGAGAGATAATCGTATACTATTCTGTTCTTCATCAAATGTCCATCCAGCAGTTTTAGCATGCACTAACAACTCTGTGTGGGTCAACTGCTAGTGTGATGGTTGCCAAATGGTGATTTTCTGTTTTTACCATTTTGTCCCCACAGTTAACATTCTACTGTAAAGAAGTTTTTCTCCTCTATTTATATTTTCTCATATTTTTATTTAAGTTAATAAATTATAATTTGTTGTTCTTATTTATTTTTATGACCAAACTAACCCTTAGTTGGCCAGTGAAACCCCCTTGAATCTGGCTTTTAATTTTTTGGGCATGTCTCTGATTATTCTTTGATCATTTCTTTTTGGTCAGCAAGATATTTCAGGCTCATCTTGCACTTTTTCTCTGTTAGATGTTTCTCTAAGGAGCCCTAGTTCCTTTTGGTGTTCTTAAGATTTCAAAACCATTATCTGATTACTTAGTGTACTCACTGCTGTTGGAGTATCATTGCCTCTAGACTCATTTAACAGAGAGAGATAGGAAATACACATGTGTTTGTGTGCATGTGTGTATGTGTGCATATTATAGAAATACATTCCTATATTTTATTTGAAAATATATTTGAATATAAATATGTTGTGTATATAAGCACTTTGAATAGAAAGACACAAAACATAATCTGAAAGTATTGTCTTTGTTGTTATGTACATATTAAAAATTCCATGAGTTAATAGTAATATATTCAATTCAAAGCTAATACTTGAGTATTCTTTTTAGGCCTCACCTTTTCCATATTTATAAGTGACTTTTCAGACGTTGAGAAACCTGGTTCCCATTATCTCAAAATGTTTACTTACTTGCACAGCCAATTAACTGAATTGTTCACTGTAACCAATCACTCTAGCCATTCTCTCTACCCACCATTCCTGGAAGCCTCCCAGTTCCCCAGCCTTATTTTTAAAAAACTGTGAGCATACCACCTTTGTATGGCATTTCCTCCCTGTTATTACCTTCTTCTGATTTTCATGCACTTGAAAGCAAGTCTGTATGCTAGGATGAGAAGAAGTGTGAAGATGGGAAGGTCTCCAAGATTTCAGACAACTTAAGTTTGAGATGTTGACTGTGCATATGAGTGAAAATGCCAAGTAATGGGTCTGAGGCACAAGGTCAGTTAGAGATCACATCCATGGTATTTTTATCAACTGTAACTAAATAGTGTTCATTAGAGAATGATGAATTGATAAATAATACTGTAAATATTTCCACTATGCTTTGGACTAATTAGCAAACAAGCATCTTTCTTTATTCCAAAGAGCTCTAACCTAGTATTTCTCCAGCTCCACTGTGCACACGAATCACCTGGGGTCTTGTTATAATGCAGATTATGTTTCCACAGTTCTGAGGTAGAACCTATAATTCTCCATTTCTAATAGAAGAAACTGACACTGACGCTATTGGTCCTCAGACCAAACTTAGATTAGCAAGGCTCTCACACCGATTTACTTGCGTGCATATAGTTCTTTACTGGCTCCTTGTTCTCTACAGTCTAAAGTTCCATTTTCTGAGTAAAGGGATTCATCATGGGCTTGTTTTTTGATGAAGCCTCTTTGGTAAGCTTCTCTCCTCCTCACCCCTCCCAACATATCTCTGCAATAACACAGAACCACATGTAGTTTCCTGAATAGACCTTGTTATCGCATACTTCGTTCTCTATGTTTCTTTACCTTGACTACCCTTTTTCTTTATTTCTTTCTTTGTCTTATTTCTGTTGGCCCCTTTTGACACTATCTTATACTATCTTCAGATTGGGTTATAGTCTCTTATTTTGCTTACGAGGGATCCTCAGGTAGTTCCATTCCTCATTGTATTGAAATGATTGGTTTATTGTCCTGATCCTCTTTGAGGCAGAACAAATCTGTAGAGACTGCTAGCATATAGTAGGTGCTAAGGAAATGCTTAAGTGGAAGTGATTTTTTCTTTAAAAATTTTTTTTAATAATAACAGTTTCAAATGGTGATTATGGCCTTTGTTTCTTTGACCCCTAATTAGCAAATTCTGAGTAAAGATAGTTTAGCAATGTTTTGGCTTTGGGCCATCAAATCCCAGCCCTGCCCCTTACTGGCCAGTTGCTTAACCCTTTATGTATTTTCTGGAAAATGAAGTTAGCAATACTAATGGCATTGTCAATATTGCTTCATAACTGCCTCATACGTATATTGTGAAAATTACATGGGTATGTCTATTAAGTGTTTTACAAAGACATCATAAGTACTCAATAATGTTAATTGTAGTATTAGGACTGAAGAATTATACCAATTCCTATAAAATCAGAAGACTTTGATGATCAGTGAGAATGGGATATCAACCATTGTTTTATTTTTAGTTTATAATAAGTTCTCAACTATGAGTATACTTAGAAGTTTCCTGGGTACTTGTTAAACATATTAATTTTCTAGACCCAAAAGGTCTGGGAAGACTGTCCAGGAATTTGCAGTTTTAATTAATGTTGTAGTTGATTCTAGACTGTTTGTAGGACAACTTTAAGGAAATTTAGGCTTTCATAAAAGCATTGAATTTAGGCTCCTTAATAGAGATAACATGAGAAGTTATTAAGAGAAAATCAAGTTGAATGAGGGTTAAGGACCTAAAGGCAGGAATAAAATATTTTGCTAAGAATGCAAGTTTTAGACATTTAATGATGTGTTATTTTCTCACTTTCAACTTAGGATGTCTAAACAGGGCCGGACCATCATCTTCTCCATTCATCAGCCTCGTTATTCCATCTTCAAGTTGTTTGATAGCCTCACCTTATTGGCTTCAGGAAGACTAATGTTCCATGGGCCTGCTCAGGAGGCCTTGGGGTACTTTGCATCCACTGGTATGGTTGCCTTTTTCATGCTCCGAGATCCTTCATTAATATAATCCTGAAAGAGAGTGGAGAAGGTAGATAAGAGTTCCGTTTAATCTTCGTGTAGACATATTATAGGTTCCACCACTCCAGTGTATGTTTGGTCAGTTTTCTGTTTTTTTCTTCACTTGCAGTACTGACTGTTAATTAGGTCTTTTTCCTTGTCCTTTTTTGAGTATATGTGCATACTCTGTGTAGGAATATTTCTACTGGGTCTGTGTCTATTCTGCTTCCAAGTTCTAGTGATTTTTTCCTAACAGCTCAATAAATATGTTGGCCTTATAGCCACTTATCTGTCAGTTGAACATTCATAGAAAGGCCTGGTGTTCCAAAATCATTTGTCTTCTTGTCCGTACAACAGATCAGGTTTTATCATTTTTTCCCCTTGAATGAATGTTGGTCTGTGTTCATAATGGTTTATGGAGATGTTGCTTAATTTTCTAGTAATATAAGGTTGAAGATTTAGGCCTTGAGTGAATATGAGTGCCTTACCAGTCAATAAAATGGCTACTTCTGAGTCTCACTTGGATGGACCAATGTTCCGACAGTTCTGGCTCATTTAGTTAATTTCATTTTAGAGATATTTGGATATTAAAGATGATGCTTCAGGGCTCCAGCTATAATTTTAAATAATATTTATTTAAAAATTTTTTTAATCTCTATTATTTAAAATAATCACACATACATGGGTCTGGGTAGTCTGAGGAAGAGTAATCTAAATGTTAGAGTACAAGCCACATTGAGTTTAGATGATCTGACTCAAGAAGTCAAGGTAAACTTTTTATATTGGAATTAAGGCAGTATAACAGAGGATACTTTGGACCTAAATTTAGTTGATGGAGAGGCAACCATTGCTAAAGTGGGTTCTGGGATTCTGGCAGTGCCTAGGTAACTCAGAGAACAGAACATATTCTGGTCTGGCTTTTCTAATGCCTTGCTTTGAAAAACATTAGTCCTACCTATAGCTGTTTTTTTGTTTGTTTGTTTTTTGTTTTGTTTTGTTTTGTTTTATACCTACAGCACCTGGTATTCCATCCAAACACTAGCCAGCCCGACCTTGCTTAGCTTCTGAGATCAGATGAGATTGGGCACGTTCAGAGTAGCATGGCCGTAGACTTAATATTTATATTTTTATAGAAAATCTAAATACCAATGCATATTGATAACTATTTCAGGTTTCATGAATTATGGTGTTCAGGATTCATGAGAGTCCATGTTGATTTGGAGTATGTTTTTTGCCAAGAGACAGAGAGAGAGAGTCATTGACATGTTGTATGATTGAATACATAAGAAGAAAGGGTAACTTAGGGGAGGAGAGAGAGAGAAGATGAGTATCTTCCAAGACCATCACGTCTGTGTACTGGAGTTGCCTTCTTTTGTAGGTCACCACTGTGAGCCCTATAACAACCCTGCAGACTTCTTCCTGGATGTGATTAATGGAGACTCCTCTGCTATGGTATTAAACAGAGAGGATGAAGATGGCAAAGGTATGTGAACCTGTTGAGAGTCACAAATTTTCACCTAACTGAATTGTCTGACATGTAACAGTGTGGTAGCTCATTACAATGTGGCTTTATGAATTTACATTACTAATGCTGCCCTCTGATCCCAGTTGTCTTTGTCCGTTTGGGCTGCTATAACAAGGATACTATAGGCTGGATGACTTAAACAACAAAGATTTATTTCTCAAGAGTTCTGTAGGTTGAGATGTCCAAGATCAGGTGCCAGCAGATTTAGTGTCTGTTGAGGCCCCCCTTCCTCAACAGAACCTGGTTGCCCATTGGTTTGTAGGTGGTCAACTATCCTTTTCAATGCTTCAACACTTGGTGGATGCGAGAAGGGAGCTCTCTGGGGCCTCTATTATAAGGGCACTAATCCCATTTATGAGGGCTCCATCCTCATGACCTAATCACCTCTTGAAGTCCTCACTTTCAAATACCATCACTGGGGACTGGGTTTTGGTGTACAAATTTTGGGGTGACACAGTCAACATAGACCTTGTTGTCCATGAGAGCTGTTTTTGAATTAATTTAAAATTTGAGCTGTTAGTATTGGGATAAAAAAAGTTTCCATTTTAAAAAAATAGTCATTGTTTATACAGTGTTTCGAAATAAAACCTTGGCAATGTTTAAATTCACACATAGTACAAAACAAGATCTAAGTTTTTATATTGAGAATTACTACTCCTCAAGGATAAAAGTTTATTTTAGAAGAATCACGGTGCACATATTATAGTTGGGAAGGGTCAGCTGGTTTGTTATATCCATAGTTTATGGAAGTAGTCTGGCCAATTAACTATTTTTTCTAATGTATAATATGACAGCTCATAATTTTGTTATGCTCAAGCTTTAGAATTAAGGTGTTAAGTAATAATCTTAAAAAGAGGTTACAGAAAAATGGGCTAAATTAGTCATTTTGTTAATGTTTCCAATTCACTTTTATTTCAAAGGCAAGGAGACCAAAGAGCCTTCCAAGGGAGGTAAACCACTCATAGAAAAATTGGCTGAGTTTTATGTCAATTCCACCTTCTTCAGAGAAACAAAAGTTGAGTTAGATCAACTCTCAGGGGTGCAGAAAAAGCAGAAGTCTGTAGCTTTCAAGATCATCTATGCCACCTCCTTCTGTCATCAACTCAAGTGGATTTTCAAGCGTTCCCTCAAAAACTTACTGGGTAATCCCCAGGCATCTATAGCTGAGGTAACCTGACAGATTCTTCTAATTATGCTGTGAAGTACTCGTGTGGGAACATTGATACAATCTATTTTATGATTATGCTTATCCTCTACCCCACCCTTCAGTTTATTTACCCTCACTCCATTTGTGACATAGAAACAGTCAATAACCATATAAAACACAATTAAGTTTTTATTTACCGAAAACCTTTTATAGTTGCTTTTTGGACTGCCTAATACAGAATTATTTTTTTGATTTAGACTAGTTGTAACAGATAATTTCTTCAGAGAATATAGAGCAGTAAGAGAATTGTTTTGCCACATTTCGGGTTTTCTGGTAGATGTGCACTTTCATTTCCTGATTTATTCAACAAGTTCTTATTGATCATGTGCTGGATTTGGAGGATTGTACATAGAAGTGAACAAAACGGCTAGAAATAAAAATCTCTGCTTTCCTGGAGCACACATTCTTATGAGGAGAGAGAGCTGATAAATTCATACAAAAATAATATATATAGCATGGCACAGGTAAATCAGGCTATGGAAAAGTTTAAGCAAATAAGTGGAGAAAGAAGAAAGGAAAGGAGAGTGAGGAATAGAGCGACAGGGAATTGGGGTTGGTTTGCATCTAAATCAGGTAGTTGGGGAAGCCTTCACGTAGATGTTGGTGAATGCACTGAGTGCAGGAGGGTTTGCGGGAAGAACCTGAGTGCAAATTCTATACCTTGCGAATCAGGTGAACCTGGTTGCCCATTGGTCAACAGTGAGATGATGTAATGGAGTTAATTATTTAGTGTGATTTATGCATTGGATTTTTTACCTGGAAAATAAAATTCTCTTGCCTCTAAAAGTGGTTTATAAGTTTCTTATCCAAGTCACATGTATGATAGTTCTGGGCAGGACATGATTAGAGTGTGGAGCTACTACTAATGCAGAAGAATTTTGCATCTTTGGTGCTAGGCTTCCTTCAGCTGCAAACCCCAGGCCTAGTGCCTACAGGTTTCATGTTCAGGCTACTTACCTCCTCAGTGAACTCAGGTCCACAAAAGGAATTTCAGCAATCTTCAAAGCAGTAGCAATGTCATAGAATAAAAATAGAACATTGTATCTCCCTGAGCATCTCTTAGTGAGAGGACCTCTAATTTGCGAAAACTGGAATATTAGCTTGGGGCAGGAGTAGGCAAACCTGTTTTGTAAAGGATAAGAGAGTAAGTATTTTAGGCTTTCCAGGGCATGTGGTCTTTGTGTCATGTAGTGAACTCTGCCATTTTAGTGAGAAAGCAGCCACAGATAATCCATAAACAAATGAACATGGCAGTGCTCCAATTGAACTATTCATGAATACTGAAATTTGAATTTTATAAAAAATTTATGTGGCAAAAAAATAGTCTTCTATTTATTTTCAGCCATTTAAAAAATGGTAAACACTGTTCTTTTCTTGTGGATTGAACAGAAATAGGCGATGGGCCCTCTTTGGCACGTGTGCCATAGCTTACTCCTGGTTTGGGGTTTTTTAACTTGCATCTATGTCATTGTCTTCTCTAAATGTTTAAACATGTAACATTAAAATGTTTTATGGCTTTCTGCTGATAAATCTTTTGTCTGTTATCTTGTAATTGTACATAGGCTTGATCTACCCATTTATATGATTCAGACTTTCCCTTCTGATGATGCATTTAACCAAAGATTGTATTTGGAAGATCTTGGAATGAATAGATTATTTGTATATGAAAATTTAATGTACATTTAATGTACCAAAGGTTCATGATCAATTTGGAAAATACCATCATATTTCTTAAAAATTCATCATTTTTGTGAGCGTATTTAACATTAGACTATGAATGAATTTTTTTTTGTGATGACTATAAACATTTTTTACAATTTACCTTGAGAAATTTCGGTAAGAACATTTGAACAAAGATTAGATGTGTATATATGGAAATTCTTTTGTCTTTTTTTCCCCTTTCAAAACATATTCCAAATACATAGGATCTCTTTGTCTGCTTTGCTTTAATGTTTACTTTGTTATTCTCTTTCTTAATACAAGTAAGACATAGATGCATCTTTTAAAAGCATGACATTGTGGGATTAATGATTTTGTCAATATTTTTGAAAGCTAACTTTGTAAATACTTTTGGAATTTTGAAAACTTCAGGGAACATCCTAATGATAATACTGATAACCTGTTAGTATATCAAGTTTGAATGCAAACAAACAAACAAACAAACAAACAAAGCATGTAGAATATCCAGCTTAAAAAGTCTAAAATTTTTTTAAGTTATATTATGTTAAAGTATAGACTTGTATACATATGCATGCATACATGTTGATAGAGTCATCCTCATTTGTTTTGGAAGCTCGATCTCTTGACATGAACAACAGTATTTTCTGAGAGTAATTAAAATATGCCAGGGTAATATATTTTTTTTCTCCGTTTCTTTACTGTCTTATTAGGAAAGAGATTTTTAAGTCCATCTCAAATCATATTCTTTGTAGTCTGTGATTTCACAAACTAGCTTTCACAGATCATGATCCTATTTTCCAGTGTGGTTTACTTCATGCCAAAAGTATACTTGACAAGTAACTTCAAGTCTTGATATCATTGGAACTGTTGTAGTAGTAGTAGTCCTGAGATTTTTTTTAACTTTAAAGGTTCCATGGTACAAGGTTGAATATTTTATTGCTTTCAATTACAGTTTCTTATATTTTTATATTTAATATAATTTAAAAGTCCAATGAGAATTTTCTTAAATAAATTATATCATCATATAACCCTTAACCCTTTGCTGATAGAAATGTCCTTAAGAGACATTTATCAATCTTAAAAACAAAATGATGCTTATTTAGTCTTTAAGACTCATCAAGCAGACTGAGGGTCGGTAAGAGTGGCAAAGAATTGGTGGCTTAGCCCTGAACTGTGGGCTGTTGGCCCTACAGGCTGAGGTTGCTGGAGAAGCAGTGACAGGAGAATGGGTAATGTAAGCACTTGGGTGCCCTCAGAGAGAACTGAATGAATGCTTGGTGACAACAACAATGCACTTTTCTTTTCCATGCAGGCATGGAGTCCTCCTCTACTTCCCCACATAGGTGGTCCCCAGCTTACCTCCACTTTCTTATTTTGTAAAATTCCACTGTTAGAAATTGCGTTATTTGTGCTTTAAAATTTTTTATTTATTTTGAATGGTAAGAGTAAAGGTGTCCTGTTTTTACTTGAATCTCTTGAAATATTATAAAACTATGCATGTTTACTAGTTCTCCTAGTCTAAGTGGTATTCCCACACTCAGTAACCTAAATGAAAGTGCCCGGGGAAGCAGTGGGAAGAATCTTAGCTTTTCTAGTAGTCTACTTTGTTCTCCTTCAATCCCCACAACATACAGTATTTTAATTTAGAAAGCATTCTAATAACATATGCTGTTTTATGTTTTCCCCAGGACTTTGGCCAAGACATTTAAAATATTTATCTCAATGGAGTGGTTTGATTATGTAGCCATATATAGTGTAATAATAAATGGCGTATTAAGTTTTACCCTTAATTAAAACTCTTTTATCTTTTTCTTTTTGAAAAGATAATTGTAACAGTCATATTAGGATTGGTTATCGGTGCCACTTTCTATGATCTAAAAAGAGACCCTACGGGAATCCAGAATAGGTAAGTTAATTTGGACCTCGGTTTTGAGAAAGTGTTGTTACATTTTTCAAGGTCCTGAAAATCCATTAAGTGTTGGAATTTCAACAAGTTCAGGATCATTTGAGGAGTAGGATAAGTCAGTGAATCAAAAATAATGAAGAGTTAATTTTCATTCATATATTAAATGTTCATGTATTTTGTATAGTAAAATATACAGAACATGAAATTTACCTTCAACCACTTTTAAGTTTACAGTTAGGTGGCATTAATTACATTCACACTGTTCTGCAGACATCACCAGTTTAACTCCAGAACTTTTTTCTTCATCTTTCTAAACTGATCTCTGTACCCTTTGCATAATAATTCTCCATTCCAGCCCCTGGAAACCACTATTATGCTTTCTGTCCCTGAATTTGACTGCTCTAGGTACCTCATATAAGTAGAATTGTACAGTATTTGTCTTTTGGTTGCTGGCTTATTTCCCTAGCACAATATCTTCAAGATTCATCCATGTTGAGCATATTTTAGAATTTCTTCCTTTTAAAGTCTGAACAACAACATCCTAATGTGTGGACACACCTTACTGTGTTTACCCATTTATCTTCCCATAGACACTAGGGTTGTTTTCATCTTTTGGCTGTTGCGAATCATGCTGCTGTGAACAATAAATATCTGTCTGAGTCTCTGCTTTAAATATTTTTGGTTATATACTGAGAAGTGGAATTACTAAATTGTTTAGTAATTTTTGAAGAACCCCCATCTTGTCTTCTACAGCTATACCATTTTGTATTTCTACCAGCAGTGAATAAGGGTTCAATTTTTCTCTTCCCTGGGCAATACTTGTTATTTTCTTTTTTATTTTCATTTTTGTTTTTTATATAATAGTCACTCTAATTGGTGTGAAGTGGTATCTCACTGTTGTTTTGATTAGAGATGCTAAGCATCTGTTCATGTGCTTATTGGCCATTTGTATGTCTTTTTGGAGATATGTTTATTCAAGTCCTTTGTCCATTTTTAAATTGGACGTTTACTGTTGAGCTATAAAATTTCTTTATACATTTTGGATATTAACTCCTTATCAGATATAAACTTATAAATATTGTTTTGCCATTCTCTGGGTTAGCTTTTCACTTTGTTGATAGTGTCATTTGAAAAGTTGTAAATTTTGACATAGTCCATTTTATCTATTTTTGTTGTTTTTGTTGCTTGTGAATTAATTTTCTTTCTATTTTTTGATTTGTCTACTGTGGGGAGGTAGATGAAACTCAGTTTTTTCTAACTAGAAAGTGGATTACCACATTGAAAAGAATTAGAATACATTACACTCTTTCATAGAAATGATTTGCTGTAAAATAAATTTTTACAATTCAGAAGGAATTTTACTATCTATTAGTTCAGAATCATTATGAACATTATTGTACTCTTAGATGTGAAACTTAACAAATTGAGCTGAATTATTGCCAGGTCCCATGTTTCTCAAATTAGCTATTTCTTTTTAAATTAGTATTTACTTTGATATTAGGTTTTTTGAGTGTGTATGGTTAAGGTATATGGTTAGCACTTATATCACTTTACCTAATTTCAGTTTAATATTCTCTTAAAACATTCTGATGAGATTTGGTAATGTATTCTAGCATGCTCCAATTATAGGTGCTCAGCAATGTCATATGCCTAGAGTTCTGTGCTTTGTCTGTGGAGAGCCTCTCTGGGCCAGGGACTGTGCTCCCTGCTTTTCACTCATGGTCTCAGGTTACCCTTTCACCCAGAGGGTAGATGGTATTATTCTCATTTTACTATTGAAGAAAGTTGCAGTTGCTGTAGTTGGATCTGTTTTTATGATGGATAAGGGCGATTGTTTATGAAAGAAAGGAAAAGCATAAATGTCAATTCCTCACCCATGTAAATAAATATTTTCTGCATGGAATCAGATAGTGTTCCTCTAACATGTGATTTTTTTTTTAAATTGCAGCTCCTTCCAGAGTTATGTCATTGTTTTTCTCTCACCTTTCCTGACAGCTGTGTGCTTTTCTGGGCTGTTTCCAAATCTGCTAGTAATTTGTGGTTTGTAGATGCCATATTTCACCCAAGACAGAGTATTACCACATGTTCTAGAGCCTGTGGACCTTTTGTGTTTTATAGTGGGAACCATTTCGAAAACAATATTTGGACACCTGCCCTCCACTGGAATTTTAAAGAGGAACTGGAAATCTAGCTAGTAAAGATTTTGGTAGAAGAATTCAGAGAAAATAAAGAAGATCTTCAGATGTTTTCTGGAGAAATAGGGCATTGGATTTCTTTTAATTTGTATTTTTTACTTCAGATTGCTATCAGTTTTTCATTATTTGAAATTGCTCAAAGACCAGTGGTTTCCTTTACTTCTTTGGGAATGAAATATCTAGGAGGATATCTCTCAGCTCTTTCTCTAACCTGTACAACTGATGAGCTCCTATATAGAGTGTGACCTTTTTTGATTAACCGTTACCTTACAGGGTTATGGTGATAGCTAAACACATTAATGTGTATTAATATAAAAGGTATTTTAAAAATGTATTTGGGTCCATGATAAAATATTACAGACAAAGATTACCACCCTACAGACAAAGATTACCACCCTACAAAGAATTAGAATATGTTAAATTCTTTAACAAAGAAAACTATATTTACTATAAAGTAAATTATATTATGACTTAGAATTTTACTATCTACTAGTTCAGATTTATAAACATTATTGTAGTGTTAGATGAAAGACTAAAAAGTTGAGATAAATATTGCCATGTCTCATGTTCCTGAAATTAACTTTTCCTTTGATATTAGTTTTTTTTTTTGCATGTCTAGATGATTGCACAGTTGCTTGTTACTTGGTCTGCCTATTTTCCATTTATTTGTTAATGTACAAACATGTACTTTTAAGACAGCTTGTTTTCTAAGTTCTGCCTCCATTCATACATTAAGATACATTAAGAATGATACTTGGTGTGTGTGTGTGTGTGTGTGTGTGTGTGTGTGTGTGTGTGTGTGTGTGTGTGTGTTTTAAGTTAAAATTCAAGGTGATAGTATTTTTTTGACCTATGTAATCATCAGTTGGCTGCTATAACAACCACAGACTGGGTAGCTTTAATACAGAAATGTATATCTTATAATTCTGGAGATTTGGGTGCCAGCATGTTTGGGTTCTGATGAGAGATCTTTTTTGGCTCGCTGCTTTGCTCCCATGGCAAAGAGCTCTGATATCTCTCTTTTCTAAGGGCATTAATCTCTTTAGGAGGGCCCCACCCTCATGACCTCACCTAAACCTACCTACCTTCCAAAGATGCCATATCTAAATATGATCATATTGAGGATTCAGGCCTAATAGAGGGATTTGAGGACACAGTTCAGTCCAAGGCAACCTGGGACTGTGAATTTCAAACTGTGCTATGGAGTCCCAGGGGCACCACTGTGTAGACACAGGGATGTGGAGAGACCTGAGGGGACTCAACTTCCCTCTGTTTTAACCATAACAGTTGTTTAACATTATAACATTTGAGGAAAGAGTTTTGCAGGTAGGAAACTCATCTAAGAATGTTTAATCAGTGCAGTGCTTTTGTTTCCTCTCTCATTGCAGAGCTGGAGTACTCTTCTTCCTGACAAATAACCAGTGTTTCAGCAGTATGACATCCGTGGAGCTCTTTGTGGTCGAGAAGAAGCTGTTTATGTGAGTATGTCTTTGTCTCAGGATGGGAGCTGCCAGGTGTCAGGACTATTGGTCTAACTGGTCACACTCAGAATTGAACTACAGATTGGTTCCTAGGAATTACCAATGTTAATTGAGAGAAAAAGCAGCCAGAAGCTGGGAGGAAAATCATGAACATGTGGGGCCTGAGACCAGGGGAAAAAGGAAATCCAATATCAGGACATAGCCAGCAAATGCAAATGCTGCAGAGAAGGCAAGCAATAAAGTTGCTGGAAAGGATCTTTTTCTTTAGCCAAGAAGAAGTCATGATGACCTTCACAAGGAAAGTTTGAGGGGCTTGGTAGAGAGAAAGTAGTGGGTTGAACAGTAAATTGAAGTAGGAGAGATAAAGATGAGAAAGACTGTAGACCAAGCTTAGCCCTCAGTGGAAGGGAGAATGGAAAGAGCCAGAAGGCAGCCTCCCAGGAGAGGCACACACCTGACATGGTGTCTGAAGCTCACAGGGTGGAGGTTGTAGCAGAAACCTCTATAGACGTATTTTAATCATCTGGTCTGTGCCTTCTTAAACTAATGTGGGAAGTATGAATTTTGTTTTTCAGCCATGAATATATCAGTGGATACTACAGAGTGTCATCTTATTTCTTTGGAAAACTCTTATCTGATGTACTACCCATGAGGATGTTAGCAAGTATTATATTTACTTGTGTAACATACTTCTTGTTAGGTAAGCAATAAGACAAAAAGTATGTGTCATTAAGCTTAGATGTGAGGGGAAGCTAATTTCTTTTTTCAGACATATCTTGGTTCCCAAAAGTATAATCCAAGCGATGAGATAAGAAAGCATCTATCTATTGTGCACACCCTGAAATAACTGTTCTCTGAGGACATTTTTGTCAAGACGTTTCCCAAATTACATTTAAGACTATTTATATAACTATATTTTACTGAGAGATGGTGTCATTTACAAACATGGAAAGAATTCATAAAACATTTGAGACTATGTTAGGGAAGCTGGAGTTGGTATACGTATTACCTATACTTATGTATATATAGTTATATAGATAAAGATAGTGACATTAGGGACTTATTGGTTTAATAAAAAAATACTTGTATGATAGATGTAGACAGATTCATTTGTACATTGTTTAGGCTTCACCTCAGGCTCATTCATTATCTCGCAATACTCATTTATCTCACTCGTAATACATATACAGGAATAAATATATTTTTGACAAAGCACTATAGAAAAGCCACTAATTGAGTTTAAACTTTTATTTTACAAATAAGAAATGTATCATAAAGAAGTAGGTATAGACCCTAGATCCTCAGGCTCCTGAATGGTGGTCCTATGAGTATTCCAAAATCTTCAAATTGTATGACCCCATAATAGTAGCTCATTATAGTTTATAAGGCAGTTTCGTGTAACATAATTTAAACTTATCCTCAATCTTGAGCTGTATAATACTTAGTCTTAGAGACTTAAATGGAGGCAGTCCCTCAGAGAGTGAAGCTACTTACTGAGAGGTCACATAATTCTGATCTTCCCAGTTTCTTCACTAATGCACTTACAGCAAACACCGAGTAATGTGGTGATGTCAGGATAGAAAGACTGCTCTTAACAAGTTTCCTTCTTTAAGAGAAGGCAGTAGAATTCTGGCCAGGTGTATTGCTTCCCACTCTCCCCCTGAGGCATTCAGAGATTGTTACTACTTACACATAAGGAGCCTAGGTGTTACACAGCTAAGTGCCTGTGCAGTAAGTATAAAAAAGAAAACTGTATGATAACTTTATACACTTATTTGGAGGAGAAACAATGAAATTAGTGACTCAGGGGGGTTGTATAGAGGATGAATTTTTTCATTCTATTGTTAGCTTCTCAAATATTATGAAGTTATTTGTACAATAAACAAGTCCCAGATCCATAGTGACATAGGCAGTTGAACTAACCTCCTCTTTTCTTCTTAAGGATTGAAAGCAGAGGTGGGGGCTTTCTTCATCATGATGCTTACTCTTGTAATGGTGGTGTATTCGGCCAGTTCTATGGCACTGGCCATAGCAGCAGGTCAGAGTGTGGTATCCATAGCAACATTTCTCATGAACATCTCTTTTGTATTTATGACGGTAAGTAGGAACTGTGCTTCTCTGAGAATTATTTCCTTTTGTCCCTTTCTGCGAACTCACTTATGAAAAATCCACTTTTGGGATTCTGTAAATGAGAATCTTTGCGTTAAGGAAGCCATTTTTAAAATATAGCTTATATTAGGGAATGAATCAGCTTTTTCCTGACCTGATCCAGCCTTTTTTACTACTGTTCTAGTGTAATTTCCTAACTTTAGTTAACATGTTGTTCCAAATGAGATTTTAAAAGGTGCTTCTTGTGACATATAGTGAAATCTTGATAAATGGAAACTTCAAGAGCCAGAAAACTTTGATTAAAAAATTCCCTCATGAAAATGACAAGTTAATTGCCTTTCTTCAGCACTGGTGTTAGAGAACTGCTGGCTTATTTAACCAGTATCTGAGTTGGTTTGATTGAATCAGGAGAAGCTAAGATTCTGAACAGTATGTGGCATGGATCATCCTTCTTGTGTTCCTCCTGTATTTTGAAAAAGAGTGTTTTAAAAATAATGAAAAATTCCAAAAGCCACACAGTGTTAGGTCCCCTCCTTTCTGGGTTCCTGACATTCTCTTATATTGATATATCTCTGCATACCTTTTTTTTTTAAAAAAAGGTACTTTATTCTAAACTTACATGCCCTACACTTCAGACACATGTGATTGAATCAATAGTGAAGAGAACAAGTTAGCACATTTCCCCCTACTGCATCAAATAAACAGAGATGCTTAGTCTATTTACTTAATACACAGATCTTATTTGCTAGAGTAGGAATAAAGGTCTTATAATTAGCACGAACTCTTGCAAAAGTTTAATTCTTCTATTTCTTAGTTTGAAACTTCCCATGTAAACATTGAGAAAGTGATAAACTTTGTGTATATTTTCTATAATGTCATCTCAGAAATAAAAGATCCTTTAATATGTAAATATGTTTTGTTTGATATGTTTTGATTTATTATTTAATGGTTTATATATAGAACTTTTAAAACCACTGATAAAACTTTTACTGGGAGATATTATGTATTCAGCACTTGGTTAGATCAAGTTAAAAAAACGTGTAGTCATACCAGCAACATATTCATTATCATGCCCATCCCAGCAAACCAAGTGCTAGTTAGGAGAAGTTATGTATGAATCTCTTCTTCAATAGCCATCTGTTGCTGGAGCGGTCTTTCCTGGGGCCTCCATTGCAGTACTACTTTTTGGTAGCTTTAAATGTAGTTACTGACTATATTTTATGCTGTACTTCATGACAACATGCTGTGTAACAGCTCTAGGTTTTAAGTTGTTTAAAGCATGCATTTTGAATACCAAGTAATTCCTAAAATCATAAAGAGATAGAATGCAAACCTCTGCAAATAATGAAGCTTACTGTTGTGGAAGTAGAGAGGAGCAGGAGATGCTCAGGATGTGCTGTGTATGTCTGTTGGTGGGAACATATAGTGGTTGTAGGATTAGAACAGTCATGCTTATGGACCTTCCATTGTGTGACTTTAAAAAGAAAGTAAAAGCCTCGACAAGTAAGGATCTTCCAATTAAATAAAATATATATTTTCATTCCTTTCAAATCATAAATAGCCTCAGTTATAGAAAGGTATGCACAAGCAAAGAGGACATGCTAAGTCTTTAGAGTAGCGGAACGAATTTCAAGAAAGATTATAGGGGCCTTGAGGGAGTTCTCCAGAATTCTTCATGAAATCACTCCACCAGTCCAGATTCTTGGTATTTGCTTTTTGTAGATTTTTTCAGGGCTGCTGGTCAATCTCACAACCATCGTGCCATGGCTCTCATGGCTTCAGTACCTCAGCATTCCTCGATACGGCTATGCGGTAAGTTTTCCTCACCTGTTCCTGTGACTGGCTCATTGCTCCCAAGCTAGAAACAACCAGAATAAAGCCTGAACATCTCACATGCCCAGACATGAGCTGTGGATGTGTCTGGGAATTCCATTTTGGGAGCAATGAAGGAGAGTCTTCTATCAAGCCTTAGGTTACTTGCCCCAGTCACTCTGTTGTTTGAGGAAGGTGAGGGGTGGGGAGATAACTCACAGTGAAGGAGAAAGGTTGACCAGTTGATGGAGGAAAAAATGTAGTTTAATTTTAGTTCAGTGGGGGAAATGAATAGGATGATGGGAGCCTAGAATTCATATTTACACTGAAAGAGAATTTAGAAGAAAAACCAAGACCATGTAATATTCACAGCCACTGTTGGCTTTAGAATGTAATACAAAGGAAACTGTCTTAAGTGGTTTTGATTAAAACAATATAAAAGATGTTACCATAAATTTACAGTAGTCATTGGGTATCACTGTATCATTTAAATTATAGTGTTTATGGGGTTATACATTGGGGTAATATAGCCAGAGGTTTCACCTCATGGCCAAAAACATTATGTCCTTTATCTTAGAAACTGAAGTCCCACCCCTAGGCTTCTTGATTGCCAGGAAGAATCACTTTAGTGTGACAAAGACTGTGAATGTGAATCTTGGTTTGTTTGCAGAAACAATAGAGATTAAACTAGGAGGATGTGATTGTGATAATTCTTTGGGAACTTTTTGAAATTTAAAACTATTTACCTTGCCCACTTCCCCCTGTGTTATAGGCTTTGCAGCATAATGAATTTTTGGGTCAAAACTTCTGTCCAGGACTCAATGTAACAGCAAATAACACCTGTAGCTTTGCAACGTAAGTTTGCATTGTCTTAGTTGGTTTGCTTAGTGTGTGGTGTGATGCAGAAAGGCCACTGGGTTTAGAACTGGTATAAGTCTTTTCAGGGACACTGACCTCTTTGGGCCTAAGTTTTCTTATCTGTCAAGTGATTTGTCCGCTAATGCTTGTCAAGGTGCTATGCAACAACTAGACCTTCTACTATGGTCAGAATTATATTTAAGTTGGAGAAATGGCTCCTATGTGAGTGTGTTGTGGGCCTTTTAAAAGATCCTTTTGCTGTTTTGATTGTGGGTGTGGGTTTTGATTTTCAGAACTTATGAGTTTGAAATGAGCTGCTTTGATGTTTTACCAAGTCCTTACAGTATCTGCACTGTATGGATTACGTGCAGTGAATGGATCCACACATTTAGGGCTTCCTGTGAGCCCGACCCATAGTCAGCAGTAAGAGCTAAAAGGGCAGCAGAAGGAAAGGGAATGGACATATTCCTGCCATAGTGCAGGCACTTGCCTCTTCCTCCTGCATTTAGGAGACATCATGAAATCAAACGCTGACGTCTGGGGAGTTTTTTTTTTTAACTGACTTAGAATACTGTTCTTTGATGTATCTTCTAGAGAAAGAAATACATATTTTAGTAAGCTGAGAAAGAAATCCCATACTTAGGATAAAGTCAATAAACAAAATGCCGATTTTAATAAAATTGGAAAATGTTTTAAAAATTAAATGATGCCTTCCTTTTTGATGATTATTATTAATGGTTTGATTTTGATATATTCATTAATGAAGAAAGAGAATGCTGGTATCCTGAACCTCATGACCATTCAATGGGAATAGAAATAATTCGGAATAATAGAAATAATTCGGAATAATAGTACTTCAAAGTTGTTACTTTGAAGTACAGTTAACTCAACAACATAGGTTGAACTGCATATGTCCACTTTTTTGTGTACTTTTTAAAAATAAATACTGTGAATATATTTTCTCTTTCTTACGATTTCCTTAATAACATTTTTTCTCTAGTTTACCTTATTGTAAAAATACAGTAAATAATAGATATACAAGATATTTGTCATTGACTCTTTATGTTATAGCAAGGCTTTCTCTAGTCAACAGTAAGTTATTAATTAAGTTTTGGGGGAGTCAAATTATATGTGACTTTTCAACTGTGTACAGAGCCTGTTCCCCTAACCTCCACATTGTTCAGGGGTCAACTGTATTGCCAGAAAACAGTTGTAGCTGAGCATCTGAGATGCTCATTCCAGGCCTGGTATAAGAGCTGATGGAGTACAACTCTGTCAGGAAGCCCTTTCTTTCCTCCTTTCTTAGTTTTGGTATTCTTAGCCTATGTTCTTTTGTATGGCTCATAGGTGGTAATGAGTCTATATAGAGCTTTGATCATCTTTGTGAGGGCCTTAGATGTAACCTTTTAAAGCTGAGGTACCCCCTTAGGAGTAATGAAAAATTACTTGGTAAATGTTTCTGTCCTTTGAAGAGAGCAGCTTCATAGATCTGGACACAAATGAATCTGGAGAGGCAGCTTGGTTCAATTTTGTGAGTCTGTGAACTCGGTCAAGTTCCTTAAACCATAGCCTCTTAATCTCTTATATGTGTATGACATCTACCCCATTGAGTTGTTTTAGGAATTTTACATGCAGGTTGCTCAGCATGTATCCAGCAGAATTGTAAGCACTCCTTGGCTGCTACCTAGTTTATATGAAGGAAGTTATTTAGGAATTGGTAACCTATAGGCTTCTTAAACTAAGGAACGTTGATAATATTGAGTAAAATTGTACTCATGCTAAGATTGAAGTCATTTGTTTTCTGTTGCATTTCAGATGTACTGGTGAAGAATTCTTGATAAAGCAGGGCATCGAGCTCTCATCTTGGGGCCTGTGGAAGAATCACGTGGTGTTGGCATGCATGACTGTTATGTTCCTTACAATTGCCTACCTAAAATTGTTGTTTCTTAAAAAGTTTTCTTAAAGTTCTCTCTAATTTACCTGATTTGTCTACACATTAAAAAGGAATCTGTGCAATTTCAGTGTCCAGTGAAGTATTGTTGTCTTCTTTTCATTTGCCATCATACTGTTGTGCAGCCAGAATTATTTTCGACAGAAACCTTTGCAGAAATCACAGTGAACTGAATTATGCATGAAGCATCCAAGTCATAAATTAGTCACATTATGTACTGCTTATTAACTCATCTAACCAAACAGTAACCATGGGAGAGAAATCTAGTTTAATTTATCAACCTATAAAAGAATTGAATTCTAGAAACTCGTGACAAGTTACCAATATCTCTGGTAGCAGTTTCCTCATCTTTAAAATGAATAGTTGCTCTCTAGCTTCAAGTTTATATGAATCAATAATCTGCCACTTTTTAATAAGTCAGAAATAACAAATGGTTTAATATTATAGTGAAAGAATGAAATCTATGTTGGAAAACCTATTGTTATTTATAGGATTAAAAAGCAGTTATAGATAATTTTTGACAAGCTTTGTAGGGTTAGTAGAACTTACTGAGATTTTTCTGTTGTGAAATTAGAATATGTCAAGGGCCTCAGCTAAGCCTTTGGACAGCACATGGAGAGAGCCAGGAATCTGGTGACTTAGCTGCCTGGGGTAGTTCAGTGGTTTGTGACCTGGGTGTGCATCTGGATCACCTGGGAACTTTGCTTGAATGCAGATGCCTGGGCCTGTGAGCCCCACTACACCATTATCTCCAGGGCCCCTTCATAAGAGCTGCTCATGCCAGGTGCTGGTGATTTCCAAGATCCTTTCCAGCTCTGAAAATTTTATACTTATGATACAACTGTTATAACCAGCCCCATACAGGTTTTTCTTCCTTTACATACTCATTTTAGACATCTTTTTATTCTAATCTTTACCAGTAATAGGAAAGTATTTTTTAACTTCTTTTTATTGAAGGGTAATATAGGGAAAAGTACGTTCACTGAAATAGCATAAAAAGAACATACCCCTGTATTCACCAATCCAGGTTAAGAAATAGGAATTACCAGTGTGTGGAAGCCTCTCTCATGCCCTACTCCTAATCACTACTTCACTTCTCTCTGGGGTATTTTTAAAATGACGCTTGTACTATCCCCTCTGTGCCTTTATCAGAAAGAACATCACCACAGCTCAGTTTTGTGTTCCCATGTGAATAGGTACATCCTTAATAATTAATTTTGAAATAATTCTAGATTTACAGAAAAGTTGCAAAAATAGTACAGAAAGTTCCCATGTCCGTTAGCCTATCTTAATGTTAACATTTTATATACCATGGTCCAGGTCAAAGCTACAAAATTAACACTGGCACATTGATTCTGGAGAGCATATTGCATTCAGGACCCCCTTTTAAATGTAAACACATCTCAGTATTACGGGAATTAGGGACTCGGAGCTGAGGATCACTAGACTGCAGACTCCTGTGACAGCATCTCAGAGTATCATTCAGAGTTGGCAGATTGTTGCCATGCGGTTGCAACAATCATTCTGAGAACACGGCATTATATTTTTATCTTTAAAATTTAAGGAACATTTTTCTGCTTTTGAAAAAAATGATGTATTAACTCATCTCTAAACACATTATCACACCCTCTCTTTACACGGTTATTATATAGCCATTAGGGTTAATCAGTTTTTCCTGTTCTTGGTTCCATAACCCTGGCTTACTCACAGTTCTATGTATGTATACTTCCTCACATAGGAATAAATGTTACACAGAACTGTGTAAAATATATAGAGAGAGGGAAATATAGATCTATACATTATACACAAAATATATTTAAGACTCAAAACAGCCAAAAATACTAACACTACCCACTTTAATAAGATTTTCCTATGTCCTGTCATATTTATCCTCCCTTTGTGTTGGTTATTTTTTAATATAATTCTGTTTTAATTATTATGTTTAGAAACATAAAATTTTCATCTTAAACATTAAGTAAATAATTTTTTAAAGTGTTAAGTAAAAGCATAAGCTCTATAAAGTAGAAAGAAAAATGTTAGTTTATAGAAATTTACTTCAGAATATGTTTTTATATTCTTTTGAATTTTGTTTTTCTTGGATGTCAGAAGAACATATCTATAATGGAAAGGATAAATTACTTGGTTTCAAGTAAAAGAAAACTCAGGTATAAATGAATGTCAGGTACTATTTATACTCCTTGTTTGCTCTAGTGAGGCTTTCAAAGAAGAGGGCAGGAAGACTTACTGTGGAAGGCTCCTCGGCACGTTGGGTGAGGCAGTAAGAAAGGAATGGAAAAGTGGGAAGGCTCAAGAGAGAGTTGCTGGAGAGGAAGTGGACATGCTCATCTGCTTTCCCATCTTTGAAGCCATCCTTCATGGTCTTTAGATTTAAATTTTATTAACCTCAAAACAATCTATATATATTTGAAAAGCAGCATTACTCATATTTATAAGACCTCTTTAGGCCAATCCATGCTTGCTCAGTGGACCCCAGAACAGACTAGTCGTAGGTGGCACAAATGGAGGGCACTCATGGTCCAGTGGTGTGGGCTCTCACCACAGCTGGTCTACTGGCAACCACTACTGATGCCCGAGCTGTCAGCGGAAGGGGCTGATGCTGAACTCTGCACATGCTCCTATCCTTTAGACACTTGGTGACAAGTTGGTAACATGCGATAACTTTATGATTGTCCCGGAAGCCTCTAAGGATTATTGTCTTGGGCTGTGGGGCCTACTGAAGGCACTAACTTCATAGAAATTTTGTGCTTTCTGTTTTATTTCACGTCCCTGTGGCAGAACTGTGTAGTTTTATGATACCTCTTGCTGTGCTATGTCTAAAGAAGTTTTCTTTTGATGTAGCAGCTCATTGGCTTGAGAGCACTTCCAAGTCATTGCAGTGTTAAAATTTTTGACTGGTGTCCATGGTAAAAAATACATGTTCATATTGCATATTTATATTACAACCCATTTCTTGTGTGCACACAGACAATCCAAAAAAGTTTCATATGGTGAATTTTTAATTTTTTTAAATAAAGTTTGAGTAAACTATTTTATAGGCCCACTAATATAATAGTTGATATGTAATCAATAAATATTTTCAAAAAGTTATATAATTTTATATGCCCTTTATTTATTTTTAGTGTCTTTTTATTCTCTGAATTTCTTCTTACATCTGTAAAATGAGAATTTTTTACCTTTAAATTTTATGATTACATGACTTTGTATTGAATTGCTCATTTTTCAACTAACTTCAACAG
Source organism: Macroglossus sobrinus (assembly GCA_004027375.1). Taxonomy (NCBI): domain Eukaryota; kingdom Metazoa; phylum Chordata; class Mammalia; order Chiroptera; family Pteropodidae; genus Macroglossus; species Macroglossus sobrinus. The sequence goes on from PVKZ01004855.1 coordinate 44,595, forward strand.
GAGCAGCCGTCCAAGTATACTTTTCAACTTCTACATGCCTTGATGTAAACCTAAAACTATTCTGAATTGTTACCAAAATATTTTGCATCTTCTATTATGCAGATTTAGACTCAAAATTGCTAAATTCAAGGAGGGCCTTTTTCTTTATGTTGAAAGGCCAGTCTTTTACTTGTTCTTTCTTCTGTTTTGTTTTGTTTTTTAAACATTTATTTTCTTGAGTTGAGGGCAAGACAGAGGGCAATGGTTTATTTCTGCACCAGGAGTCGACAAACTTTCTTTGGTGAAGGCACTCAACAATAAAGACTTTGCAGTCTGCCTTAGAAAAAGAAAAAAGAAAACAAACACAAAACAAAAAAAAACTTTTGAAAATGTAAAAACTATTTTTGAAAAATGTAAAAATAATTCTTAGCTTAATGCTGTACAATATAGGAAGTAGGAGGCAGATTTGGAAGGCAGGCTGTAGTTTGTGGAGACCCTTGTAAACAGTTGTTCATGCTTCATGTGAAGAATAGTTAACATGCTGATAAACCAGATTCCTAAAAATTTACTGTTAATTTTTCTAAGATATTTAATTTTTAAGATATATTAAAATGCTGTTTCTGCATAATAGAATAGATATATTGCTTCTTAATACTTAATACTCTTTTATCCCCCACTTCCTACTTGTCATAACACAAAAAAGCAGGTTTACATATCTGGAATTCATTTTGAAGTTGCCCAAAGTATACTCAGCCTTTGTGATAGCAGTTCCTGTGGTTAAGGAGGGTAAGAGGGCTGGTTACCAACTGAGATCAGGCTTCATGTGGGGCTTGTGTGAGAGCCTATTTTTCATATTCAGGAACTGGACTTTATTTTTATCAGTGCACTCAAGGGGTGTTGTTATGCTCTGAGGAATTCATTCATAACAGCCATCCTCAAAAGGGGATCATTCAGCCAGAGCACTAATGTGCTAATTTAAACAGTAAAATGTTATGAATTTAAGACAGATTCAAACAAAGTCTACCACATCTACAGGAATTTTTTGTGTCAAGCTAACCCGAATTGTTGCAATAGCTCATCTTCACCAAACCAGTGCAGGAGATAATCAGCATCCTCATCTCACCCTAAGAGGTTTGTTTGTCCTTTCTGGAATAAAGATCCCAAGGAAAGAAAACCTAGAACCCCACCAGCATAGCTAGTATCCTTGGGTACTTCCTGGCTTTCCATCTCTTTATGTACATATTTTTTAAATGGTTGGCTCACACATTGACTTGTAGCCCACTTTTTGTCCCCACTGAGCAAAATGAACATAAGGTACTATCAAGCATATTTTTAACTTCCACAGCTGAAAATCTTTTTATAAGTAAGGTTTTATTGAGCCAAAAATGATATCCAAAAAGAAGACCGATCTTGTGGCTCAGAGTCTAAACCACAAGCAGCATGGTTAGGTGGAAAAGACATTCTGTCTGCCATCCTAGAGTTTTATACATCAAGTAGCGAAAAGGTGGTAGAAAAGGTACTCTGAAAGAACTTACATTAGCTGTAGGAAAGGTGTGCGAGAAGGTGAAGCGAGGCCAGTTCTGCAATAAGCGCTGAGTCCGCACAAACGAATGTCCACTCCTGTAGATTGGCTGGAGGCAGCAGTCTGGAAAGCCCACATGTATACAAGTGGAGGCTCCTGGTAGCTAAAATAATCTGGGTACGTGGCCACCTAGCAATTGATTCGAAGTTTCAACAGGCAAGCAGGAATGTGAATAGTCTTTTGTCAGCTGGCTAGCAGACATTTACAGACTAACAGTTCTGTCTCTTTCACTCTGGCCTCTGAAAATTAGAACATCTTGGAATTTTCTCCTTGTCATTCACTTCCCTGTTGCATCCAGATCTTTCAAAGAGAGCCTTGCTAATGAACATGTGCATGATTTTAATTAGGCTTAAATGGCCCTTTTGTGTTCAGGGCATTGTCCCATATTGCTAGGAAGGCTTATCCTAGGAGGTCATAAGAGGTCATCATATTCCATGGAGAAGGGAAGTCCAAGGATTATGTTAGGTGATGAGATGTCTTATTCCAGTTATAGGCAACAAGGTGGGAGAGGGAGAGAGAGAGAGAGGGAAAAAAAGAGTTTTACTAGTCAACTGCTGCTAAGGATTTTAATTTCTTTGAGAAATCACTTCTGGAAAAGTAGAGGAGGATAGTTCAATCTGTTGAGCAAGTATAATATTAGCTGGGGCTTGATTTATGGACTCATTTAATTAGGAGAACCAGTTGGTATAACATTTAAACATTATAAATAAAAGGCCAAGTAGGATTATTGAACCAACTTTTAATATTTTTTTAAATAATAGAAATGTTAATTAAAGGAGCTTTTCCTTGCTGGCAACCAACTAAAAAGGCTACTGTAGGCAGGCATCTAAATAAGAAATATTTTCTATGGAAATAAAGAAAAACAAAACAAACAAAAAAAGTTAATGATTAAAGTCAATTTTAAATTCAGCTTTGAATCTGTAATGCTGTTAAATGAGAAGATTTTTGATGTAAGACTCAAAATTTCTTCTTCTAGAGTGAAGGCAAGCAGTGAGGCTGGTAGATTCTACTGGTCTGCAATTTGAATGCCTAATGTGTCATCGAGTGCTCAGGTGAACCCTGCCTGGCTTACATAGCATCAGTCATCAAGACTATTTAAGCATGAGCTAGAAAAATTCGGGATCCAATACAGTTTATAGGTAGAAAATAAAACCGCAAAGGTTATTAACTGAACTAGAACCCAATATTCATAAATGTGTATTGTAGTTTTTATTGAAACACAATTTTAGAAAAATTATTCTCATTTTTATCAAAGATAGCCTAATTAGACTAATTTATTTACTGTCTATGTCTAGTTTTGATGAATTCGACCTGATTATTTTCTAAATACAACATGAATAGCAGTTGATCATATAAGTTCTTTTAAATCTGCTTTGCTGGACTTTTGCATAAGGACTCTCCAGACTGAGCTTTAAATAGCCTCTCAAGGCTAAGAAACATAGCTGCATCCAAGGGGCTTTTATTGACTTTCAAAGTTAACTTTAATTCCTTAATGCCATCTGGTCACATGTGAGTCTATGTATATATCTCTCAAACATGACATTCCATTCAAAGCCTTGGTAATAAAACTAGTTTCCAATTGTATCCTGTTATAAAGAGAACAGATTCTTATTGCACTTATGAAAATAACTATATTGCAATGAAAATAATAGCACTCATTAACAGTTTCAGTTTCGGGAGGAATCAGGTAGGGAGAAAAATATAAATGTTTCAATACTGTTCAAAAAGTTATAATTTACCAAATCGTTAAGTCATTGGTAGTTTCTGAGAAACAAATGATTTAAAAAATTAGTAATTTCAAACAAAAAGTTATAAAATTATAATCTTAGTTAATTTAGTCTCATATAATCAATTCTTGTTTATCAATACTTATGCCAGTATTTCATGAATAAAGTTATTCCTTAGAATTCTATAAATCTTCATGCAGTTTAAAAGTATAATCTGAAAGTTATTCTGAGACCAGTATTTTAGAATAAGTTAAAGTCCTCTCCATGGATCTTTCTGAAGATGAAACATATTTGCAAAAGCATCAGAGTAAAATAACGACTTTATTTTATTTTTTACACTTTAAAAGAATTTCTTAATTAAATTTATTGGGGTGACATTGGTTAATACAATTATATAATTTTCAGGTATACAACATTTGACATCTGTATATTCTATTGTGTATTTATCACCCAAAGTCCAGTTTTCTTCAGCTAAGATGTATTTGATCCCTTTTACCCACTTCACCCTCCCCCTAAACCCTATATTTGGCCCCCTTTACCCTGTCTACCTCCTCTTCGACCCCACTAGTAACCACTAGCCTATAGTCCTCTGGTAATAACTAGCCGACAGTCCATGTCTATGAGTCTGTTTGTTTGTCCTGCTCATTTGTTGCTTTTAGGTTTATATCCCACATATAAGTCATATCATGTGATTTTCAACTTTTTCTGTCCGGCTTATTTTGCTCAGCATGATTATCTCAAGGTCCATCCAGACTGTCGCAAATGGCAGTATTTCATCTCTTTTTATGGCTGAGTAATATTCCATTGTATATATGTACCACAGCTTCTTTAGCCAATCATCTATCGTAAGACACTTTGGTGGCTTCCATGTCCTGGCCACTGTGAATAATGCTGCTATGAACATCGGTGTGCAAATATAATTTTGGATATGGGTTTTCAAGTCTTTAGGGTAAATACCTAGTATGCTCTGCATCTATGCCTCTTTTGAACATTAAAGATTGATTGATGCAAAAAAAAAAAAGAGGGATTACTGGATCATATGGTAGATCAATTCTTAGTTTTTTAAGGAACCTCCATACTGTTTTCCATAGTGGCCATACCAATTTGCAGTCCCACCAACAGTGTAAGAGGGTTCCTTTTTCTTCGTATCCTCTCCAACATTTGTTATTTTTGTCCTGTTGCTTATAGCTATTCTAACAGGTGTGAGATGGCATCTCATTGTGGTTTTGATTTGCATTTCCCTAATAGCTTGCAATGTTGAGCATCTTTTTATATATTTGAGGACAACTTTCTTTTAATTCTCTTAAAATGTATCTTCATATGTTATACTTTCTATTATAAAAAACATACTTTGTAACAGAGTGGCATTGTACCTGTCTACATCTATCTATCTATCTATCTATCTATCTATCTATCTATCTATCTATCTATCTATCTACTTTCGATCTTTCTTTCCCTCTCTCTTACTCATGAACACTAACCTACTTTTCTCCCATGGCCTTCAGGCTAATAGCTCCTGCTGTAGATATGTTTCTGCTGTACAGAAATTCTGCTTGAGGCTTGAGTATTTAGCAAAAATAGCTTTTGGCCAAAAGGAGTCTTTTCTAAGAAGGTGAGAAAATATATGGGAAACTGTTTATGAAATATTTACAGGAATTTCAAGACTGAACTTAGATCAGTGGGGGTCAATGGACCTATGGAGAACAAAGGAATTGGGAGATTTCACGCTTTTCCATGGATACCTGTCAGCACCAGCCTGTCTAGAGATCTCACTCACCTCTTGCCTCACCCCTCTTCCCTTCCCTTGACATAAAAGGCACTTGAACTTGAGGTACTTTAAGATGGATTTTGAGAACCATTCAGAGCTTTTAGCTTCTTGGTTTACACCTTCTTGAAAAATAAACCTTTCTTTTCTCAAAGCTCTGACATTTTGAATGTTGGGCCTTTGAGAAATTAGGTACACACGCCTTGTACCTTGTAACATTTTTTTCCATCTTAATTAGAATTCTTAACACTTAGAAACCTTAATTTCTAGTAACAATCAAAAAGTAAGCAACTAGTATTCTCTAGACTGGCAAATTTATGAATTTTTCACAATCTTAGGAAACAGGTTCTTTCATTGGAAAACATTCACAATTTTTTGGAAACTTTTTAAAAATAAAGTACAAGACATATTCATTAACAGATTCAAATGAATCAATTTCTTTATAATAAAAAGTCAATAGTAGGTAAACTTACTTTTGATATTTAATTTTTGTCATTTAACTTAGTAAAACTCTAAAGTTTCAAGTAACCAAAAAATTTTGGGAAACTATGTTTAAATATGTATATATAATTATCATACAACATAATTATTACTAAAAATTTTATCTAAAACTTTTTATTTATATTTATTTAATTTATTAGCCCTTAAAAACTCCGTGAGGTTTTAAAGTCAATTACTATCCAAGCTATTTTTTTGACAAACTTTGTAACAGAGATAACATGGACTTATTTTTGTAAACCCAGGCAACATTTGTTCACAGAGAACAGGCTTGGAACTAGGGTTTACACCACCCTTTCAGCCTATGTCAGACAAAATCAGAGGAAATGCTCTGGGCTAATTTCTTATATACATTTGCTGGAATATGAGTAAGGAAATTGGAATAGGAGTAAGGAATTGGTCAACACACTGGTTCCTAATAAATAATGCAGGCAGGAAACAAGGTCCTAGGTTTTGAGATAAGATTCACATTACAGGAGACTGGTTTGCTCTGTAGGTTAAGTCCTCCTATCTACTAGTTTTAAGAGAAGATAGGCTTAGTACCTTGAGTTCCTGTCTCCCTTCTACTTTTTGTTAGGAAAGACAGTCCTTGTACCTTGAGCCCGTATCACCAATCCACATCCTCACAAGAAAAGGTGATGTAGCGCTCCCTTTGTAGTGACGAGTGCATATCACTGAGAATATTCACATCAACACTGAAAAATCATTAATATGTGTGGAATAGAAGGTGGCTGAGACAAATTCCATACTGATCTCCAATCAAATGTCATGTTTCTATTACAAATTTAACTTGTGGTCAAAGGTATATGTGGGCAGTCTATGACCTCTAATTTGCCTCTAGTTTTGTCATTTTGTCAGGAAAACTGCCTTATGTTCGTGGAGGCAGCATTTTCACATCGGTGACTTTGGTAATGAAGCCTGGGTGTGTTTTGAGGAGCGACTAAATAGCAGTGGAAACAACAGCCGCAATTTTCCTGTATTGTGGGAGAAATGCTGAGTCACTGTGAGGAAACTTCTTCATGGCGGAAAGAATGGCTGTCTCAAAATTTCTCTACAGAAAACCTCAGAATTTAAATTTTGAGAAGTTCTGTCTTAACCACAATAAAAAGAACACAGAGATATTACCACTGATGGTATTACTTCAACATATTCTGAAAAGGCTTGTTTTAGCCTAGCAGAGGAAAATGAGGTGGAAGTTGGCTGGAAATCTCGTCACAAGAATTAGGGAATCTCACGATGTTCACAAGGCTTTTCCCGGCATTCATGTGATCGTCAAGAGACAGCACAGAGGGCATCAGAGAGAGAGAACGTGATATTTGGTTCATGGTGTGGAACTCACTTTAACGTTACCGATCTACATTCCTTGGTAAAATTCACATAAGCACTGAGAAAATGATAGTACCTGTGTAACATAGCCACGCAACATCCCTGGAAACGAAGGTCATGTCTGCATGACAAGATGCGCTTCAGGACAGCGGCGTCGGCTAGCAGACAATTGTTGTTAGTTAACTGCTTTTGGGTTTCATCTGTGGTCAGGCAACCTGCTTGCACGCAATGGGAGCAGCTGTCGAACATTAACTACATTGATATTTGGAGGCAGAGTCTGCTTGACGAAGGTCCTTTAGAGAGGTGAAAAGTGTAGATGCCATTTTGCTGTATCGCAGCAAAAATGCTGAGTCATTATGAGCATTAATGGCTTCATGGAGACTCCTGCAGTATTCTTGTTTGCAGACCTTAGGACACTACTGACGAGAGGCAATTGCTTCATGGACAATGCCTCAATTGTGAAATATTGAAAATAAGAGTATATGAGACAAACATTGAAAGCACTTGTTTGAGGATAGGAGAAGAAGAATAAGTCACCTGAAAATCACATATCAATCACTAAGGAATCACACAGCAGTCAAGTAAACACTTGGCTGGAATCACATGAGGATCAAGGAAGATCCTGCAGGAATCTGGTGTCTACCAGGTGACTAGGGCATAGGTTTTGACTTCATTCTTAGAGTGAAACAGACTTCAGAGTGCAAAACGTTTTGCACTCAAGTTTACACTTTAAAAGAGATTGGAAAATTGTTGTGTAATCCATCATCCACACAACTTACTCTAGTTTGATCAGAGGTCTGGTTCTAAACATGGACTTCAATAGACTTTTTTTTTTCCTACCAAGAAGGTCTTGTAACCATGTGCCAAGTCTCCCACCTAAGGATTTGTTAAGTAAAGTTAGGATAGATTCTGTGGGCCTAGGTCTTCAATCTACTTCTTTGAAATAGGAGCAATGCCTGACACTGCTTTCAAACTCCCCAGTCAAGTTTCTTACACAACATTTCAGGCTTGGGCTCAGTTTCTTAGTGCCCACACTACTTTCTCTTACCAGGGGGAAGGCTTGGTGCTGTAAGTTATGGTCAACTTTCAAACATTTTTGAAAAGGAAAAATGGTGACATAGGACAAGGTTGTGCAGAATGTCCTATTAAGATGACACAAGGTTGGTTTCGTAGGCCCATTATCAATGGTAATTGCTTTAAAGGAAGGAAAGTCTTGGAGCCGTGCATCTAGTCCTCCATTCTTCTCCTCCTAGGAGACATGTTGGTTCTGTATGACAAGATTTCCTCAAGTGTCTGATGGCAGAGGCCAGGATGGGTGTTTCTGGGCTTAGGTCTTCAGTCTGGAAATTGTTATCAATTAGATGATCTATATGTTGTGGGCCTATTACTGTCAGGTAGTTCCTTTTAGGAAGCCATGCCTGGTGCAGATTTCCACAGTCTCTTGTTTCTTTTCCATAAAGAAGTTTTTGCCTAAGACTCCAGGCAAAACCCTTCAGCCTCTGTCTGGGAAAGATAGAAGATATCTTGTGGGCCAGTTTCTCAGCTCTAATTTTTGAAAATAGGGCCAAGGATTAGAAGTGCAAATCAAGGTCATCACTTTGCCTCCTGATTAGAAATGCAGGCAGGAGACAAGGTCCTATGTCTGAGATAACATTCTCTTCCTTTAGAACAGGCTTGACCTGTGGGTTAAGTTCTCCAAGCTACTTGTTTTCAGAGAGGACAGTCTTAGTGCCTTGGATCCCAGTCTCCCTTATCCTTTTTGTGATGCAATGACAGGCTTCGTGTCTTGGGCCTGTGTCACCACACCACATCCTAACAATAGAAGACAGTTTGGCTGGTATGAATGGTGGCCTTCATTTTTCTTTTCTTCTGAGATGTAAGCTTTTTTTGAGGGTCATACACTCCACATGAGTATCACAATTAGGGGATACCTTGGGTTTACTTTTAGTTTTTTTTTTTGTCTGTTATCATTTGGATTGTATTGAAATTTCATGCTTAGGCCCACACTCTAATTCCTGTGAGGAGAGAACAGGTTTGATGTCACAGGCCTAAGTCTCCATTCTAGTTTCCCTTCTGTAAAGACATGCTTTTTGCTGTGTGCCTAGGATTACACTTGACATTCTTTCAGGAAAGTGAAGCTTAGAATTGTGGGCAGAGGCCACCACTTCAGTGTCTAATAGGAAAAGACAGAAGAAATGCTGTGACTCGAGATCTCAGCACCGCTTTTTTGGAATAGGTAAAGAATTAGACCAACAAGCCAAGTCACCACTGTCACTACTAATAGCATGTCTAGGCTTGGAGACAAGGTTCTAGTTCTTCAAGAAAGATATTCTGACCAGAAGAGTGGCTGGCCTTGCAATTTAAGGTCTTTAACATACTAAATTTCAATGAGGATAGTCTTTTTTACTGTAGACTAGGGCTCTATTGTGTTAGTATTAGGAAAAAACTGGCTATGTATCATGGCCTCGGATCCAGCCTACATCATTTGAAGGGAAGACTGTATTTTACCTGAATAGTGGTCTCCTTTTTTACTGTATTAGCCCAAGGCTTGATCTGTGTGCAATGCACTGCACAGAAGTTTCTGTCACAGGGTCTAAGAGTTTGGTAATGTGAGTATGTTTTTAGACTAGTCTATTCAGCATTTGACAGTGTTAAACTTGAAAGTATGGGCAAGAAAGTCACCAATGATTCACGTGTCTACCCTTGGGAAAATGATGCCCATCAAGAGCCTGGACTGTATGAAACATAGGGAGATTGTGTGCAGTCCTCCCTTTTAATGGCGAGTACATATCACTTGAGAAAATTTACATCAATACTGAGAAGTCATAGGTCTACATGGAGCAGCCTCTTATCTGTCCTCCAATCAAATGTTGTGTCCCCATTATAAATCTAATTTGATGTCAATGGTATATGTGGCCAGTCAATGAACTTGACTTCACCTTTCATTTTGACTGTTTGTCTTGAAAACCTGCTTTATGGCAGTGGTGACAGTTGTCGCACATTGGCTGCATTGATAATTGGAGTCTGAGTGTGCTGTGAAGAAGTGACAGAATAGCGGTTGAAGCAGTAGCTACCATTTTGCTGTATTGTAGGAAAAATTCTGAGTTATCGTGAGGATACCTCTTCATTGCAAAAAGAATGACTGCTTAAGAATTTCTCTATAGCAAGTCACAGACTAAAAATTCTTGTCGTTAGGTAACTGCCCTGAAGTTTCGTCTGTGGTCAGGCAAGCTGCTTGTAGTGAATTGGAACAGTGGTTAACATTAACCATGTTAAAATTTGGAGGCTGAGTCTGAATGTTGAAGCTACTTTAGAGTGGTGGAAACTCTAAGCGCCATGATACTGTTTTGTAACAGAAGTGCTGAGTTGTTGTGAGCATAACCAGTAACGGTTCCGCTGGGAGACCACACTATTCTTGAAGGTGGACGTTAGGCCACTACTGTGGAGAAGTAATTGCTTAAAGGCCAGTGACTCAATGCTGAAATATTGAGAATAAAGATTTGTGATCCATATTTTAGAAAACACTTGTTTGAGGATAGGGGAAGAGCAATAAAATATATGTCACCTGAAAATCAAGTACGAATCCCCAGGGAATTACATGGAGTTCACGAAAACACCTGGCAGCATTCAGGTGGGGATTAAGAACCCAGTAGGAATCTGGTGCCTATCAGGTGACTAGTCTTGCTATGGCTATAGAATATCATCTTACTTCTTACAATGAATCAAGCTTCAGTCTTCGAAATGTTTTGCACTGAGTGTACCTTGTAAATTAGACCAGCTTGATGTTGTATTTTCAAACATCCACATGCTTATTCTCGATCCAGCAGAGGACTGGGTCTTAGGACATGGACTTCCATTGACCATTTTTTTCCTACCAAGAAGGTCTTGTGACCATGTGCCAAGTCCTCTACCAAAAGACATGTTAAGTAAAGTTATGCTAGATTCTGTGGGCAAAGGTCTCCACTCTACTTCTAGGAAATAGGAAAAATTCTTGGCTGCACTTCCAGGCTCTCCAATTGAGTTCCTTTCAAAACAGTTCGGCCTTGTGCCAGGTTTTTTTTATGCTCAAACTATGAGTTCTTACCAGGGGAAAGACTTTGTACTGTGAGATATGGTCACCTTTCAATAACTGGCTAAAAGGACAATTGTTTATGTGGAATGAGGTTGTGCTGAATGTACTGTTATGATGACACAGGGTTTGTGCCATCGGCCTTATTTCTATCGTAGATGCATTAAAGGGAGGACAGTCTTGGAGCCGTTCTCTGAGTCCTCCATTCATCTTCCTCCTAGGGAATGACAGCTTGGTTCTGCAGACGAAGGTGTCCACAGAGTTTCAGGTAGTCTGGGCCAGGCTGGATGTCTGTGGGTTTAGGTTTTCAGACTGGACATTGTCACCAGTTGGAAGGTCTTGACATTGTGGGCCTGGGCTTTAACTACTTCTTTTTAGATAGTCCAGGCTTTTTTCAGTTTTTAACAGTCTCTGTTTTATTATCTCTTTCTTAAAGAAGGCTTTTGCTTTGAGTCAGGTAGAACAAAAATATATTTAAACTTGATAACTTGAAAAGATATCTATTTAAACAAAACTTAAACTAGCTTTAATTTTAAATAGTTTTCTAGGTCAATTGGAATTGAAAATAAGGAGTTATTTTTATGATATTTTTAAATTTTATATGTCAATTAATTATTAAAATTAACGATATTTTCCAGAGGTGAAAAACAAAATAACAAACACTATACGACATACGAACAAAAGCAGATCACCCAGAGAGCAAAACATAAAGAGAATTACTAATGATTGTAGAGAAGACATGCTTTTTCATTTGCCCTTGACAATTTTTAAGAATTCTGAAGAAAGGATAGGATTGGGGTCAAGCATGGGAGACTTTAGCCACCTGTGTTTTAAAAGTGCTCCTTACCCAATTTTTTTCCTTTGGTTTTCCAGCTTCAGGCAGTTGTGGGCTCCATTTGCATTTCTGATTAGTTGGCAGGAAGACCTGCTGAGACTTTCAAAGTATTCCTGACTGAGTTTGAAAACTCAATTTCCAATTTGGCCAAATTTTTGATCACTTATTAAATTCATTAAATCCTGTTCAAATATATAATTTTCGTAAGCTTATATCACAATAATATTTTTAAAATTTCCACCTTGTTGGTAAATTTCTGGGTTTTCCCTTCTGTTTTTTTAATTGTCTTGTTAATTAACTTAATGTTTGTATTAGAATCTGTAAGACCCAAGGAACAGAAATAGTAAATTTAAAAGGTTTGAAATTATATATTTTTTATGTCCAATTATTTTTCTTCTTAAGTGCTGGGCATTTGTACTTCCAATGACCTAATTTTTTACAATATCTGAAGGTAAATAGGAAGGGGTCTGAGTGGACTTCGATTTTTGTTCTAATTTCATCTTTCTATCTTATTAAGAGAATCTTAATGGCTAGTTGTTACACCAATTTGAGTGCTCTCTAAAAAAATTTCTATTTAGAAGTTTTTCCAATTCAAAGGATCCACGTCTGGCCATTGATGGTAGGATTTATAGTGACTCAAACCAATAAGCCTTTTTACAGTTTAACCAAGGATGCAAAAGTTTTCCATAAAGAGAGCAAAGGATGTAGCCCTCACAGATCCAAAAGAACACTCCCAGAGAAAGTCAGAGAGAGAGCACAGACCTCATTACACAGGCAGTCAGGATGGTATAGGGCATATGTTGCCTCTGGTCTACCACAAAATGTGAGACACCTCCAGCCGCAAACCTGCTAATGTGTGGCACAGGCCAGTGCTACTAGAATGAGACATTTCCAGTACTAAAAAGTAACAAAGATTTAGATGAAAAAGACGCCTTATAGGCTGAGGCCTTTTATGACAAACCCCCTGAGAGCTGGCACAGCCAGACAAAGAGATACTTGGAACCCCAGTCTAGTCAACTGACCACCAGATGCACCACCACTGTAGTGCACCTTCCAAAAGATGGAGACCAAAGCAAATATTTTTCTGGTCACGAAGCCAAGCTTTTAGAACATAGACAAGACAGAAGGCAAAACTTTATTCGGTTTTTATACAGCAACCCACAGCAAAGTTTCTCTGAACAGATGCCAGTCTGGAAAGAACAGTTTAACTCCCCAGTCTATGAGCCTGGGTCGAAGAACACGCTTACAAGGAGTCTATGCCTGTGTTCTATCTTTATGACATTTTCTTCTCATGAGAAACAACAAAAGAGACACAGACACAGAAAAAAAAAAATGACCTTCTCTGGGAGGAAAGATTCAGTAAAGGAAACCTAACGGTTGCTAGGCCCAAGAAGCCAGCTTCACAAATATTTTCTCCTGTCAGTCTAAATTTAGAAAAGAGACAACTGTTCTCGTCATTTCTAAATTGTCATTTTTAGTAAGGTTAACTCATTTAGATTTTTTAAAATGCACAAATCAGCTTTATGTTCTCTCACAGCGACAACACAGTGTTTTAGGGGAGGGGCCAGGGAAGTGTTGGAGTTTTGATTCCCCATAATTTAAATTGCTTTCAGCCAATCAACAATGAGAAGTTGTTTCTGGTCAGTAGAATGCTGATTCCTGCGTACCTCTCTCCGGTGGGTCTCTACCTACTCTCTTATCTTTAGAATGGGAAGCTGACCTTCATATAATTTCCAAAGCGAGTATTTGACCTTGGTCTGGTGCAAAACCCCAAACTAGTTACATGGAATGGCCACCAGATGCTGCTATGAGTTCAGTTATGTCAAAGGCGAAAAAAAAAATAACAAGCACATTTAAGACTGAGGGTGTTCCTTCAAAAAATTTCTAGCCCAATGAAGGAAGAGTGATTCTCTCTTTTACATTCGCTATACCGATGTGGTACCTGCCTGCTACTGACATGAGGGAACAATCTCTCCTCACTTTCTGGACTGCCACTTATGGACACTTTTCTAAAGAATCACCCTGCCCTGGACCAATAAAACTGGCTTCTACTACAAGGTGTGGGTTCCCAAGATGCAAAGCTTTAGAGGGGCAGAAAATGAGTGGCGCTCAGAGTCTAACGAGCCTCATGGGGGTTCGTGGACGTCATACTCAGACCAAGAGGGCAGCATCATTCTCTGCTTCTCCAAAGCTTGTTCCACATTAGGGGCTAAATGTTAAGCACAAAGTTTTTTTCCATGGCTGAAAGTCTTTTTATAAGTGAAGTTTTATTGAGCCAAAAATGCTAGCAAAAAAAGATGGTTATTGACGCATAGATTCTAAACCATCAGCAGCATGGCTAGGCAGGAAAGACAGTAGGTCCACCATCCCGGAACTTTGCAAGTGTTTTTTATACAACAACTAGGGGGAAGTGTAAAAAAATAGGTTGTCTAAAAGAATTTGTATTAGCTGTAGGGCAAGTGTAGACCTGGAAGGTGAGGCAGGGCCAGCCCTGGAATAGGCACAGAGTCCGCATAAATAAATGTCCACTCCTGTAGATTGGCTGTGGGCAGCAGTCTCGGAAGCCTACATGTAAACAACAAGTGGAGGCTCCTGGAGTTAGATGGTGCCTAGCTAAAATAATCTGTGGAGATAGTCACCTGGAAATTAACCCGAAATTCCAACAGATAGACAAGAATATGAACAGTCTTTTGTTGGAGCTGATCCATGGCCATGAACAGGTTAACTGTTCTGTCTCTTTCTCTTACTCTCGGGCCACTGTAATTTAATTTAGAATATCTCAGAATTATATTTTTTATCACTACTCAGTGCTAATTCTTTGAGTCCTGTAAATAAAACAGCTACAAACTACTCCGAACTCTGACAAAGGACATAGGTATCTAAAGAGTAACTGTTGTACATTAGTGAGTCTGTTACCTGGGCCATGCTCTACCTTCTGAACTTAAACTGGATGGTGATCGTTTGGCAGGTATACAAAGATACTGAAAGCCAACTAGTAAGGGACAATTAAGAGGTTTTTGCAGACTGACAGGGTACTGTTGCAATTGGGTCCCTACTTTTTTCCTTGATTCCTAAACCAGTGTATGAAGTGTTACATATCTGCTTATCAAAACTATTAATTTGGTCAGTAGAACAACAATACGCTTTTAAGACTTTAAAGGACAGCTTGAGCAATCCTCCAGCTCTGGGTCATCCAAACTGTGACCTGTCCTTTTGTCTGTGCAAGAACAAGATGGCACTACAGCAGGGGTACTCATGCAGAAGCATGAGGATCTCATCAGCCTTTAGGATCTTATAGTCAACAGTTGGCCTGTGTAGCACAGGGAATGCCTCCTTGCCTGCCAACAGTCCCCGCTACTGTCCTTTTAGTAAAAGCTACTGAAGACATAGTTGCAGGAACTCCCTGAATCATTTATGCTCTCCATGCAGTGGAAGCCTTACATACTTCACGTCCTACGCGGCACCTGTCTGCCAGCAGGATAACTCTGTATGAGACAACTCTCCTTTTGGCAGTCCATATCACCCTAATGAGACGCCATACACTCCATCCAGCAACCTTGCTGCCCACAGAATTCGGTGACCACATATTGTTGATTGTTAGTCTTTTGCTTCCTAGGAAAGATTAAAAAAAAACTCCAACACCTATTGCTGATGTATCCTGGTATACTGACGATTCTTATTTAAAAAATGAAAATGCAAAATATACTGCTGGTTATGCAATAGTTAATTTGTTTGAAGTCATTGAAGCTGTTGACTTACCTCATAGTACTTCAGCCCAACAAGCTAAACTGTATGCTCTAACACAGGCCTGTATCCAAGCTAAAAGACCAATAATCAATATTTACATAGATTCTTGTTATGCATGTAATATAGCCCATGATTTTAGAATGCTTTGGAAGCAGAGAGGATTCATTACTATTAGTGGAACAAAATTAAGAACACTTCTTTCATACTAGAATTACTAGATGTTATTTTCCTCTCCAGTGAGTTGGCTATTATGAAGGTTGAAGGACATTCTCAATTACAAAAAGAACTTGCTAAAGGGAATCAATTAGCTGATGCCGCTGTAAAATGGGAAGCCCAAAATAAGGTACTATTGAAAATGAAATTTTTACTTTGGTATTTCACACCCAAAATGATTTAAGAACCAGCATGCATGGTGAGGACATTTTAGAATCTGTGCCTATGGCTTAATTTAGTGCCTCTAATGATGCTAGAGTTTCTGATAAACTCAAGGAGGTTTTATAGGGGCCCAAAACCACTTCTGGTATGGACCTAACAGACTCCCAATACTACCTAACTCTATGATAGGGAGGGTGTCCCAAACTACACATGACTTAACCCACTGGTCTACAAAGAATATGTTAGAGTTTACCAAGCAACATGGGTGGGGCTGACAATTTTCCACAGCTGTTGCTCTAGCATATACCAGATGCCCTACCTGTTCAAAACAGAATCCAGAAAACCCTGCAAAGTCCCTACCTTTGAATTACCTTCAAATTTGTTTGAAGTATGATAAATAAGTTTTCTACAATTACTTTCTTGTAATGGCTACCAATATGTATTAATAATAGTTTGTATGCTTTTTCACTGGGTTGGTGCTTTCCCTGTTTGCCACCTCTGTTGCTAAGATATTAATAGTAACAGAGGACCTCATTTTGCCAAACAAATTGTCCAGCAGATGTGTGCCATTTGGTCGATTATCACATTTTCATTGTGCCTTCCACCCTGGATTAGTGGAAAGAACAAGTGCACTTATGAAAACTCAGTTAGCTAAGTTTATGGAAATCTTGAAAGTTCCTTAGCTAAAAGCTTTATCAACCATTTTTTTAAATCTGAATTCCACTCTCGTTGGGAAACATAAACATAACACAGGGATCATGCATCTCTCCCTTGTAATACTAGACTTTATAAAAGGGGTAATTCTTACACATTGTCAAGAACTTATTAAAGCTGTTAATAAAAAGCAGTAAGTAAAAAACTGTTAGTAAAAGTGACAGAGAGAGTGACCTTCCACCTTATGAGATTCTCCTGGAGACTTTGTATATCAGAAAAGACATCTCTGCAAGAATTCTTTACAGCCTTGCTGGAAAGGTCCAGCAAGGGTATCTAGTCACTCTTTTATCTATACATAGTTCAGTAGAAGCCCAACACTGGGTGAATTCTCTTAAATTTTTTTTTCCAGAATCAAAAAATTCTTTTTAGAGGGAAACTCTATTTAGCTCAAACCCTCTTACTATCTACTTAGAAACCAAGAAGATGCCATGGGCTACTCTTTTGGGAGAGTTTTATTCTATGATGGAGTGTTGCATCTCATGAACACATGATTAGAAATCTCTTTATTACTTTAGGTGGCATTGCTAGTGATGTTGCAACCTCCAGTACAGCACAATGAAAGGTCATTACAATTCCTTAGCCAAAGTTGTGTTAGATAACAGAATTGCTCAAAACTACATGTTAGCAGGGCAAGGAGGCTTATGCATGGTAATTAATACATCTTGTTGTATATGTATAAACTGAGGAAGTAAAAACTCAGTTATAAAATATTAGAAAGGAAGCCACTTGGATGAAACAAGTCTCTACTGAGGAACTGGGATTTAATCAGCTCAGTGACCTTGTTAACTGGTTGCCAAATAAGCTTATTATTTAGAAAAATATCACAAGTTGATTCAATAATTCAACTTTGTCTTCTTTTGGTTATTATAATTTGTAAATGGTAAACTTGTTGCTTCTCTCATTTACATAAATCTATAAATCAAGCCCCAGCTAACATATGCATGTTCGACAGATTAAACTAGCCACCTCTACCTTTTCAGAATAAGTTACTCTTCAAAGAAATTATCAACTTCGTCAGTAGTTGATGTGGCAATTTCTCTCTCTCTCTCTCTCTCTCTCTCTCTCTCTCTCTCTCTCTCTCTCTCTACCTTGTTGCCCATGGCTAGCCTAAAAAATCACCTGACAAAATCCTTGGACTTTCTTTGTCTGCGGGATAAGACCTCTTAGGAATAAGTTTTGCTAACAATGTGGTGCAATGCCCTGAACACGAAGGGCCATTTAAGCATAATTAAAATCTTGCAGACATTCATCAGCAATACTTTCTTTGAAGATCTGGATGAAAAGGGGAAAATGACAAGGAGAAAATCCAGAGGAGTTGTAAATTAAATTACAGTTGCTGAAGAGTGAGAGAAAGAGACAGAACTGTTAGTCTGTTAATGGCTGCTGACCAGCTCTGACAAGAGACTGCTCACATTCCTGTTTTGCCTGTAGGGACTTTGGATTAATTTCCAGGTGGCTATTACCTCAGGTTATTTCAGCCAGGCACCATCTAACTCCAGGAGCCTCCACTGGTGGGTTTCCTGGGCTGCCACCCACAGCCAATCTACAGGAGTGGACATTCGTTTATAGGACTCTGTGTCTATCCCAGGGCTGGCCCTGCCTCACCTTCTCCTACCCCTTGTCTATAGCTCATGTAAATTCCTTCAAATACCTCTTCCTTTCCTCTTCTCCCTCCCTGATACATAAAAATGCTTGGAAAACTCTGGGGCAGTGAATATGCTGTCTTTTCTACCTAACCATGCTGCTGGTTTAGAATCCATGCTCTGAGACAGATCTTCTTGGTTAGCATTTTTGTCTCAGTAAAATCTAACTCACAAAATGACTTTCAGCTGTAGGAGTTAAATTTTTTTTTTTTAATTTAACAGAGCATATTAAAAATCTTCTTAGAGAATGAAGAGAGCCTCTCATAGGTCCACATGGCAGCTTTGATGTGAGGACACCTGATTTGTGGAGTTACAGGCCCAGGAAGTTTCTTCCTTTAATAAGAAGACTGCTTAAGTTTGCCATTCTGTATAATAAGCTATATCCTTTATTGACAATCAATGAATGTGTATCCTTTGCCTGTGTCTTTTGCTAACAATCCATCAAGCACTGATAGCCTTGGGAAAACCATACAAAAAGCCCCTCACTGGCATGATTATTGGAAAGGAGTATTACTACCTCCATCTCCCCTTCTAAAAAATAAATCTCCCAGTTATTTTTGAAGTTTTAAAAAGTGAGGCTCAAATAATTTCATGAATGAGTCTGTCTGCTCCCTTCACTGAAGGACAACTTCCCTATTTGTCTATTTATGTCCATGCACACTGCCTGTAAAACCACAATGAGACACCTCACCCCTGCCAGTGCCCATCTAAGATCTCCAATTAGTGTGCCAAAGGTGGAGACTCTAGATGGCCCCCAAACTTTCAGTTAGAATTGTAAAGAAAGTCTAATTCTGATAATTCTGTGGTTTGTTTGCAAAGCACATACAACATGATAGTGACTTTAAGCAGCTTGGAGATAGTCCAGAAAATTATCAGAGATCCAGACTTTTCTGTTTACTTGTTCTGCCATCTAAAAAACTAATAGGAAGAAATGAGAAAAAGGCCTACATAGAAAATTTACAAATAAACCACCAGTGATCACAAAACATTTTTTAAAAGTTTACTCTCACTCCTTAAGTCAAGGAAATATAAATTAAAACACTGATATGCCATTTGTCATCTACCAAATTAAAAACAAAACATCATTTTATTCAGGATTTGTGAGAGTTTAGGAGAACAAGCAACTTTTGAAATTGTTGGGAGACTGAATTTGGCACAGAGTTTGCATCGGAAAATTGTCTATGTATATTAAAATTTTTTAATGGGCCTTACCTTTCACTCCAGCAATTTCCTTTCTAAAACTTATATGGTTATGTGCAATGACATAGCTACAAGGATTTTTTGAGAATAATAGAAAGATAGATTGGTTAAATTAATTCTGGTACATAACAAACAATTTAAAATAATCCAGCCATTAAGTATAAAGTTATAAAAAGTTATTTAATGACAGGGAACCATGTTTGCAATAGAAGAGTTTATAAATAATAGCTGCCATTTATTGAGTGCTAATTAGTGATAATGACTCTGTTCAGTGCTTTACACACACATTATCTCATTTATTTTCTATAAATAATTTGAGAGATTGTTTCCTCTGTTTACTAATAACCCCACTAAAAGACTAAATAACTAATTCAAGTTCAAATCTTCAGGATGAGGGAGAGCCAAGATTCAGATAAAGGCCCTTGGACTCCAGAGATGATGCCCTTCATCCCTGTGCTTTGTATATAAACCCATTTTTGTTTTTTTAAAGAAAATATAGAAAAAAAACTTAAAACAGATGGCATATGGCTTTTGGGTTATAGGTGATTTTTATTTTCTTCTTCTTGATATGTAATAAGAGAGAAACAAGTTTAGTTAAATGGAAAAGAAAAAGTGCCAGATTGAGAACACATTTAGTGAGAATTCCAATACCGGGTTCAATAAACACTGGGCAGTTACTCTTTTCAGGTAAAATAACAGAGGTATCATGAGGTGGAGGGCAGCAGGCCCTGGGCAGAGAAATGCTGAGTCACTTGTTTTTTCTTATTACTTGACGTTTGACCTTGTATAAATTGTTCACCTTTGGATTAGGTGACTCATCTGTAAAATTAGCAGGGTTATCCTTAAGTTCCTCCCTCCATAATATTCTGTAACCTAAAATATCAAAACACTAAAAGAAAAAAATAGGGCACTTGAAAATAATTACCCCCAAATAAAATACTAACTGATAAGTTAAAATGACTCATTTCTTTACAATACAATACATTATGTAACAATGACTTTAATCTGAATTTGTCAAACAGAATATGACAGCAATGATCAGCTTGGGAAGTTATTAGGCTGAGGTTAAGATCTAATATAGCTTTAGCTAGCAAATACATGAAAATATCAATATGAAAAAAATCACAATCTAAAATATTTTAAAAATTAGACTAAAAAAAAGAAAAAAAGTTTTGTTGTTGTTTGTTTTAGTGGTTTAAGCCCTATTTTGGAATAGGATATTACTCAGTATTATCATGTGTCTTTATATGTACTTTTTACTGACTAAAAACAAATACTGACATTTTATCAATTTATTTTGTTTTTAAACAAAATTCATTTTTTAGTAAAAAAATTGTATATCTGCATTATATCACATTAAATTGAGAAAATTACTCTAAAGTAGAAGAAAAAAAAAAAACCATAACGTTACTACCCAGAAAATGAGCATTTTTTTGTATGCCAATCTATTTTCTATGTATAAGATTTTGGTTTGTTTTTATTTCACATAATTGCAGAATGCTATATTCAACTCACTATTTTTTTATGTCCTTTTATTCAATTCCATGGTGTTTTCTCCATTTTTATAAGTTCTCCTCTTGGAATTGACTTCAGAGTTAGCTGGAATTTTTTTTATCTTTACTAATATCAATAAAGTTTTATTTTTTAGAAGGTGTTTTTTTAATTTTGCCAAACAATTATTAAGAGCCATCTCTCAAGAATTTTTCCCAACCTTGACTTAAAATGACAAATATATTTGTATAAGGGTCTTTAAATTGACTCAGAAGTTTAATGCAAAAAAAAAAACAATTTCACCCAAGTGTTTGGACCCATCATAGATATATATATTCTTAAGTCATTTAAAAGTATACAGTATGGTATTTTTAATCTTCTAAAAAAATTGTGCATAATCTATTTTCTCATTCAGACCTCATGGTTAAAACTTTCTTGCAATGGAGTGAGAGTTAACACTAATTTCTAATGTTGCTTTCAACAACTTAATGGATATTATTTTTGTTTGTAAAAGCAAACCAGAAACTAAATACAAGCACTAATTTGTGAAAATGTATGCAACAGGTGAATTTTGGCACAGCCATACATGCTCATAAAGCCTGATAACTAACACTTTTCCTGAATCTGTACAATTACTTTCCAGCTTTTCCACATGATCAGTGTCTTGCAAAGCAGTGTTTATTACAGGAGTGCAAAGAATTCCTTTAAACTGTTCTGAGCTATATTTTCATTAAAAAATTTTGCTCTCCTCACCGCCCTCCCCCTCCCCCCACCCCCGTAGATTTAGTTCCTGATATTATTATTAGCTCTTGGCCTCAAAGAACTTATTTTTTAGAAATTCATTCAACAGTGACATCCTACTTGTCTAGGTGGGCAAAGTTGGAAACTGAAAAGAAGTCTACCACCATGCCACCCTGAACAAGCCAGATCCCATCTGATCTTGGAAGCTAAGCAGAGTGAGGCCTGGTTAGTACTTGGATGGGAGACCAACTAGGAAGACAAGGTACTTAAGCCTAAAAAAATTAGGGATTGTAAACTGATAAAGTCCTTGCAATCTGTGAGGTCCTTGCAATCCGTGAGGTCAACTAAGGGTTGCCTCGCATAAAAAATAAATTAAAAATAAAAGAAACTGAAAAAAGCCAAGGCTATCCCCGTCCCCTGGTGCTTAGGGGCGCACACTACTGGCATTGTGGCAGTGACCCAATCCATCTAGGCCAGAGAAGGTATTGCTCAGCTGGGGAAGAATCCTGGGATTACCAGGGTTAATCGCCAACTGTCCATTTCAGAAGAGCCCTGGATAAAGGAGTTTGGGGTTGTCCTTGCGTGCTCCGGGATAGTCATCTCAGTTTTCCTGGCTAGCGGATACGGTACTCCGTAACTACTCTAGTGGGGACAGGGCCTGTCCCGGCGTGTATAGCAGCCACGCAGCCAGCGCCACGCCTTCCGCACTGTAGAGGGCTCTGTCCCCAAGAGAGCCGGGGGGGGGGGGGGGGGGGGGGGGGGGGGGGGGGGGGGGGGGGGGAGGGGCCGCCGGCCCGCCTTTTCCCGGCCTTTGCCAGAGGCGTGAGTGCGATATGAAGCCCGCGTTCGCGCTACTCGGTATTCTCCTCTGCGCCGCCTGGCTCTCCTGGTTAACGCCTGCCACTCCTGACAGTGACCGTGACCACGACCGCGGACCCCGCTGTTCCAGGCTGTTCGCGGCGCGTGTGAGTGCGGGGCCCGTGGGGAGCGCGCGGGCGCGGTGGGGACTGCCCGCGGGACTGCGGGTGTCGGTCGCGAAGGGCGCCTGGGGCCGGGCTTTGCGGCGCGCGCGGGCTCGGTCCCGAGACAGTGGTTACAGACCGAGTCCCGGGCGTGCCGGAGCGGACGGGGAGTCCCGGCCGTCAGACAGACTGGGGGGACGCAGGAAGGAGGCAGTCTGGAAAGGAGCCAAGGAGATTTTGGAAAAGCTTCACGATTTAGAAAACACAGTACAAATGCTGGATGTCATTGTGAGGCAGGATCTGCTTCCTTAGGGTATGTTCCGAAGGTCTGGCGGACTCAGCGTTTACGTAAACGAGTGTTAGTGCTCTGCCTCGGAGCGCACGCCCCGGACGTCCGAGTCCTCGAACCTCTGAGTGAGTAATTGGTGACAGCCCTTTGGGATGTGTGGCTTGAAATGTCGGTGGGTATCGAGTGTACATTGGGTAGAAAATAGAAAACCGTTCATGTGAGATGACTAGGT